>WNWK01027596.1:0-26142 GCA_009830355.1 Cherax destructor | reverse complement strand
ACACGTATTGTGTGTCTTTGTTACATGTCCCTTGCGAGCTTGCAACGACGCTTTCTTGGCTTTAATATCCATGGTTTTGTCACCCGGCATGGGAACTCCACCAGGTTCAGTTAAGGTTGTAGAATTAATAACCACTGACGTCACAAATTAAATAAATTGTTTATAAAGGTGACTCTCACACCTCACTCTTCACAAATCGTAGCCACGCCTGGGCTAGCAATTAATTGGACTAATTATTACAATTCACCCCACAATTAATTAATCTGTGTACTCTATACTCACTTTCTACAATCAGTCACTTAATTATTAAATAAATTCAATAATGATTAATTCACAAATCACCTCCGGTTCAGGAAGAACGGGCGATGTGGGGAATTAAGAGATTACCTGTCTGGGCTTCACCGCCACTTACAACAAATAACCCCGGGAGTGGACCGACTAGTATAATTTTACCGCGGTTACCCCGTTGAGGCGTGTGAGAAAACTTGCCCCGCTCCTGATCACATTTAAGGGGACCCTTCGATATTCTCACTCTAAATCCACATCTATCCTTGACCAGTTTATTAAGAATGAGTAACACCAATGATTACGGTATTGTTAAATTTTGTGGACTGTATGGTTAAGGTCTGACTGATTGGGAGAAGGAGGAAAGAGTACAACTTAATATCACTCACCCTTTATCCGTGCCATTGCTGCTCACTTGAAGATCCCGTCATTATCATTCCCACCTCAAACCCACATTGTCCCAACATACCTACTGGCCAGACGGTTGCTAAGACAATAAGAGTACTTACAGTGGGGAAGAAACAACATTCTTGTCGCTATTCTTCGACGGATCTCGTGGTCCTGCTCGGTAGATTATTCTTCCGGCAAGACGATGATGTTGGTGGTTGTCTCGATGAGTCAAGAGAAGATTGATCCCTTGAACTCTCTTACGCCACGAGACCGGGCGTTGTTTGTGGTTGGTCGGGGTAGTGATTCATATCCTCTCCTAAACCCCTTCAGTAGAGTTTATACGCAAATCTTTACACACTATTCACACGTCGGTTTAATGTTCCATTAATTTACTCGTTAGAAGTTAATCCATTAATAATTGCGTGCGATGAACGCTGATCGAAGCGACGCACATTTCCGCCATCAACACCGCCATGACGGCGTCACTCACTGTTTAACACATTATCACTCTATTATTATAGTTTCTTGGACTTAATGTCCCACATTATGCTCGCGAATATTCACAACATTCACTATTGTGAAGAGAGACCATTAACGCGATTTGGTCGTAGTAAACGCCGATTTCCATCTCCATTATATCCAGAGCCACCCATCGTTCACCTCCATTCACCTTTATCCCACGAGCGCGACTCACCTCGTATGACCCAGTCCCGCGTACCAAGCCACCGTCGCGATGGTTCTTTCCTCATATCAAGAAAAATACGAACCAACAGCCACACATTAAGAATATTCACATTAGAAAGGCTATCGAGTATAACCTTTCGGGAAAATACCCAATATTTTCCACACTCCCTGCATGCCTGCTACACTCCCTGCATTCCTGCTACACTCCCTGCATGCCTGCTACACTCCCTTCATGCCTGCTACACTCCCTGCATCCCTGCATCCCTGCGACACTCCCTGTATCCTTGCTACACTCCCTGCATCCCTGCTACACTCCCTGTATCCCTGCTACACTCCCTGCATCCTTGCTACACTCCCTGCATCCCTGCTACACTCCCTGTATCCCTGCTACACTCCCTGTATCCTTGCTACACTCCCTGCATGCCTGCTACACTCCCTGCATCCCTGCTACACTCCCTGTATCCTTGCTACACTCCCTGCATCCCTGCGACACTCCCTGAATCCTTGCTACACTCTCTGCATGCCTGCTACACTCCCTGCATCCCTGCTACACTCCCTGTATCCCTGCTACACTCCCTGCTTCCTTGCTACACTCCCTGCATGCCTGCTACACTCCCTGCATCCCTGCTACACTCCCTGTATCCTTGCTACACTCCCTGCATCCTTGCTACACTCCCTGAATGCCTGCTACACTCCCTGCATGCCTGCTACACTCCCTGCATCTCTGCTACACTCCCTGCATCCCTGCTACACTCCCTGTATCCTTGCTACACTCCCTGTATCCTTGCTACACTCCCTGCATCCTTGCTACACTCCCTGCATGCCTGCTACACTCCCTGCATGCCTGCTACACTCTCTGCATGCCTGCTACACTCCCTGCATAAATGCTACACTCCCTGCATGAATGCTACACTCCCTGCATGCCTGCTACACTCCCTGCATGCCTGCTACACTCCCTGTATGCCTGCTACACTCTCTACATGCCTGCTACAGTCCCTGCATCCCTGCTACACTCCCTGTATCCTTGCTATACTCCCTGCATCCTTGCTACACTCCCTACATCCCTGCTACACTCTCTGTATCCTTGCTACACTCCCTGCATCCTTGCTGCACTCTGCATGCCTGCTACACTCCCTGCATCCCTGCTACACTCCTGTATCCCTGCTACACTCCCTGCATCCTTGCTACACTCCCTGCATGCCTGCTACACTCCCTGCATCCCTGCTACACTCCCTGTATCCCTGCTACACTCCTACATCATTGCTACACTCCCTGCATGCCTGCTACACTCCCTGCATGCCTGCTACACTCCCTGCATTCCTGCTACACTCCCTGTATCCTTGCTACACTCCCTGCATGCCTGCTACACTCCCTGCATGCCTGCTACACTCCCTGCATCCGTGCTACACTCCCTGTATCCTTGCTACACTCCCTGTATCCTTGCTACACTCCCTGCATCCTTGCTACACTCCCTGTATGCCTGCTACACTCCCTGCATCCTTGCTACACTCCCTGCATCCTTGCTACACTCTCTGCATGCCTGCTACACTCCCTGCATCCCTGCTACACTCCCTGTATCTTTGCTACACTCCCTGCATCCTTGCTACACTCCCTGCATCCTTGCTACACTCCCTGCATGCCTGCTACACTCCCTGCATCCCTGCTACACTCCCTGTATCCTTGCTACACTCCCTGCATCCTTGCTACACTCCCTGCATGCCTGCTACACTTTCTACATCCCTGCTACACTCCCTGTATCCTTGCTGCACTCCCTGCATCCCTGCTACACTCCCTGAATGCCTGCTACACTCCCTGCATGCCTGCTACACTCCCTGCATCTCTGCTACACTCCTTGCATCCCTGCTACACTCCCTGCATCCTTGCTACACTCCCTGCATGCCTGCTACAATCCCTGCATGCCTGCTACACTCCCTTGCATCCCTGCTACACTCCCTGCCATATTTCTGAGCCTCTTTACCACTAGGAGCTTTCTTTGGACCCATGGTGGCTTATTTAGCAGTTGCAGGCACTAAAAACAGTGGAAAAATGACAAAATGTATGGTATGAATGCATGGGTGGCGCTCACTCGCTGGTAAACAATGGCACACTGACTCTGGATGGCACGTTGAGCGCTCCATGGCATGTGTACACGTAAAAGACAAATAGCATATTCCGAGCGGATCATCGTATACTGAGCCAATATTTTTACAGAAAAATGTATCGCTAACTGAATTTAGTGTAATCCAACGCCATCGTAATCCGGGGGTCCACTGTATACCTCTACACAGTTATTGCACTTTTATCTGAATTCTTAAACTTATCATTACAGCCTCTCCTCACTTAGCGACGTACTCGTTTACCAACCGCTCGGATTTACGACCAGCTCTCCAACCAGTATGTAGACCTAAATACAGTGGACCCTCGGTTAACGAATACCCCGGAAATCGTGCAATTATGTAAGTATAATTTTGTAAGTTCTTGTGGAAGTGTATTTTTGGGGGTCTGAAATAGACTAACCTACGTGAAATTTTTCCTTAAGGGAGTAAATTCGTTCGGTAATGGCACTTGAGCAGACTTCAGGAGTGAAGTTTTTACGAAACTCGGGGGTCCACTGTAATGTACAGTGGACCCCCACCTAATGAGCACCCCGGAAATCGTACAATTATGTAAGTATAATATTGTAAGTGCTTGTGGAAGTGTATTTTTGGGGGTCTGAAATAGACTAACCTACGTGACATTATTTCTTAAGGAAGTAAATTCGTTCGGAAATGGCACTTGAGGAGGCTTCTGGAATGAATTTTGCTCGTTAGGCGGGGTCCACTGTATATTAGAGCTGATTTTCTCTATTCTGTTTATTACAGTATACAGTACTCTACTGTATAAACATTAAAAAAGTATTCCAGAAATGTTATAAATGGTGCAAAGGTGACATTAAAACAATATCTAAAGACGGTTGACACAAACCCACTACCAGTGCAGTATGCTCCTCGCTTAACGACCAATTCACTTACCGACCTACTCCTAGGAACGGAACCCTGTTGTTAAGTGAGGAGAGGCTGTCTTATATACTAGTGATGTTATGATACAATCAAGTTATTACCATACAAGACCCCCCCATACCACCAATACCACCAATCCAACGACATTCATCTTTGCAAATATACAGGGTCTAAAGCCAGCAACAAACAACAAGATACCTTACATCCGTGGACTGCTTACAGAGTCAAATGCAATGTTTGCGGCTTTCACAGAGACCCACATAAAGGATCACTTGGACAATGAAATATGGATCCCTGGATACAACCTATACAGATGTGACAGAGTGAACAGGCAAAAGGGGGAGGTTGGCCTGTATATCACAGAGTCACTTATATGCTCAGAACTACTAAATGCCTCAAATGATGTAGTTGAAGTTTTAGCAGTAAAGATCGAGAACCAAAACCTGGTCATCGTGGTTGTATACAAGCCTCCGGATGCAACGTCCCAACAATTCCAGGAACAGCTTCTGAAAATTGACCAATGTCTGGAAAACCTTCCAGCCCCTGCCCCCAACATCTTGCTCCTGGGGGACTTCAACCTAAGATACCTAAAATGGAGGAATATTGCAAATAATATGGTAGCAGAGATAACACCAGGAGGCAGCTCAGATGAAAACTCGCACACACACGAGCTTTTAAATATCTGCACCAAATTCACCTTAAACCAGCAAATAATAGAGCCTACAAGACTGGAGAATACACTGGACCTCATCTTCACTAACAATGATGATCTGATACGAAATGTCATCATATCAAAAACGATATACTCAGATCACAACATAATAGAGGTCCAGACATGCATGAGGGGGGCCCCAGATCGACAAAATGTGATCAGTCGCGAGGGAGCCTTCTCCAAATTCAACTTGAATAACAAAAACATAAGGTGGGACCAAGTAAACCAAATCCTACCTTTGATATACCTTTGATATACCTTTGAAGAGTTTCGAGAGTATCTACTCTCTGAGCCCGGCCATGGGCCAGGCTCGTCTGGTGCTTGCCTGGTCAACCAGGCTGTTGCTGCTGGAGGCCCGCTGCCCCACATATCCATCACAGCCTGGTTGATCTGGCACCTGGTGAAGATATTTGTCCAGTTTCCTCTTGAAGGCTTCTACACTGGTTCCAGCCGTGTTTCGGATATCTTCTGGTAAGATGTTGAATAGTCTGGGACCCCGGATGTTAATACAGTGCTCCCGTATTGTCCCCACCGCACCCCTGCTCCTCACTGGGTTTATTTTACACTTTCTCCCATATCTCTCACTCCAGTATGTTGTTATGGCAGTGTGCAGATTTGGGACCAGGCCCTCAAGTACTTTCCATGTATATATTATCATGTACTCTCTCCTCCGCTCCAATGAGTACATGTTCAAGACTTGAAGGCGTTCCCAAAATTTAGATGTTTCAATGGCTCAATGTGAGCCGTAAACGATCTCTGGATTTGTTCCAGCTCTGCTATTTCTCCTGCCCTGAACGGGCCGTCAGCACTGAGCAGTATTCTAGTGAGGGAGCACTAGCGATTTGAATAGTGTCACCATCGGCATTATTTCCCTTGTTTTGAAAGTTCTCAATACCCACCCCGTCATCTTCCTGGCTGTTGTGATCTTTGTCTTGTTATGGTCTTTAAACGACAGATCAGCAGACATAATTATTCCCAAGTCCTTTACGTGTTCCTTTCGTTCTATGTGGTGACCTCTTGCGTTTTGTATATAGTGTTCCTTTTGAGTTCTTCATTTTTTCCATACCTAAGCAGCTGAAACTTATCACCATTGAACGTCATGTTGTTCTCCACTGCCCATTGGAAGACCCTGCTTATGTCCTCCTGTAATTTTTCAGTGTCCTCTACCGTAGTGACTTTCATGCTTATTTTAGTGTCATCTGCAAATGATGATACAAAAGTGTGCTGGGTGTTTTTATCTATGTCTGCTATGAGGATGAGAAACAGCAGAGGTGCCAGGACAGTGCCTTGGGGCACTGAGCTTTTGACCTCGCTGATGCTGGATCTTGCCCTGTTCACTACTACTTTTTGTGTTCTTTGTGTTAGGAACTCAAAATCCATCTGCCTACCTTCCCGTAATGCCTATGGCCCTCATTTTGTGCGCTATCACTCCATGATCGCATTTGTCAAACGCCTTTGCAAAATCTGTGTAAATCACATCTGCATTTTGGTCGTCCTCCAATGCCTCCGTAATTCTGTCATAATGGTTCAGCAGCTGTGACAGGCATGATCGACCCGCTCTAAAGCCATGCTGGTTCGGGTTATGTTGGTTGTGCTGGTCCATGAACTTTGTAATCTGCCGTCTCATCACTCTTTCAAAGATTTTTATGATGTGAGAAGTGAGGGCTACTGGTCTGTAATTTTTAGCTAGTGCTCTACTACCTCCCTTATGCAAAGGAGCTATGTCTGCACTCTTTAAGGCCTCTGGAATTTCACCTAGATCTAAGCTCTTTCTCCACAGAATACTAAGGGCTCTTGCTAATGGTACTTTGCACTGCTTTATAAATAAAGCATTCCATGAATCTGGTCCAGGTGCTGAGTGAGTGGGCATGTTGGCCATTTCTTTTTCGAAATCTATGGGATTTGTACTAATGTCGGTTAGGTGGTCTGCGCAGCCTTCTGCTGGAGTGAAAAATATTTCTGCATTTTCTACCTTGCTGTCATTTAGTGGGTTGCTGAACACTGACTCATACTGTTCTTTTAGAATTTCACTCATTTCCTGTTCATCGTCCGTATACGAATCTCCTCTCAATAATGGTCCAATTCTACAATTCTACAAACTGGGAAGATAGCCTAAGCATCACGGATCCTAACCTATGTCTAGAACAAATTAACTCTGTGGCACTTGAGGTTTGCTCAAGGCAAATTCCCTTAAGGAAAAGGAGAAGATGTAAACTAGAAAGAGAGAGGCGCTCCCTATACAGGCGAAGGCAAAGAATAACAGAGAGGCTGCAAGAGGCCAATATATCTGAAATATGTAGGGAGGCACTGGTCAGAGAAATAGCAAACATCGAATTAAAACTAAAGGAATCTTACAGGAATCAAGAAACGCGGGAAGAACTAAAAGCCATAAATGAAATTGAAAGAAACCCAAAGTATTACTTTTCTTATGCCAAAACAAAGTCGAGAACAACATCCAGTATTGGACCCCTACTAAAACGAGATGGGTCTTACACAGATGACAGCAAGGAAATGAGTAAGTTACTAAAGTCCCAGTATGACTCAGTTTTTAGTGAGCCGCTAACCAGACTAAAAGTTGAAGACCTAAATGAATTTTTTATGAAAGTGCCACAGAACCTGGTAGACGCAAGCCTATCTGACATTACCCTGATGCCACATGACTTTGAAAAGGCGATAAATGACATGCCCATGCACTCCGCTCCAGGCCCCGACTCATGGAACTCAGTGTTCATCAAGAACTGCAAGCAGCCCCTATCATGTGCTTTTAACATCCTATGGAGAGGGAGCATGGACACTGGGGTCGTCCCGCAGTTACTAAAAAAACAGACATAGCCCCACTCCACAAAGGCGGCAGTAAAGCAATGGCAAAGAACTACAGACCAATAGCGCTAATGTCCCATATCATAAAAATCTTTGAAAGGGTTCTAAGAAGCAAGATTGCCACTCATCTAGATAACCATCAATTACACAACCCAGGGCAGCATGGGTTTAGAGCAGGTCGCTCCTGTCTGTCCCAACTACTGGACCACTATGACAAGGTCCTGGATGCTCTAGAAGACAAACAGAATGCAGATGTTATATACACAGACTTTGCAAAAGCCTTTGATAAGTGTGACCATGGTGTGATAGCACACAAAATGCGTGATAAAAGAATAACAGGAAAAGTTGGTAGATGGATCTATAATTTCCTAACAAGTAGAACACAAAGAGTAGTAGTCAACAGAGTAAAGTCTGAGGCAGCTAATGTGAAAAGCTCTGTTCCACAAGGCACAGTACTTGCTCCCATCCTATTCCTCATCCTCATATCAGACATTGACAGGGATATAAGCCACAGTGCCGTGTCTTCCTTTGCAGATGACACCCGAATCTGTATGACAGTGTCCACCATTGAAGACACTGCAAGACTCCAAGCAGACATAAACCAAATCTTTAAATGGGCTGCAGAAAACAATATGAAGTTCAATGATGAGAAATTTCAATTACTCAGATACGGAAAACGTGAGGAAATTAAAATCTCATCGGAGTACAAAACTAATTCCAACCACACAATAGAGCGAAAAACTAATGTCAAAGACCTGGGAGTGATCATGTCAGAGGAACTCACCTTCAAGGACCATAACACCGTAGCAATCGCATCTGCTAGAAAAATGACAGGATGGATAATGAGAACCTTTAAAACCAGGGATGCAAAGCCCATGTTGACACTTTACAAATTGCTTGTTCTATCTAGGCAGGAATATTGCTGCACACTAACTGCACCTTTCAAGGCAGGTGAAATTGCTGACCTTGAAAATGTGCAGAGAACCTTCACGGCACGCATTACTGCCATAAACCACCTCAATTACTGGGAACGCTTGAACTTTCTAAACCTGTACTCCCTAGAACACAGGCAGGGAAGTGTTCTTGGCCCACTACTCTTTCTCATTTACATTAACGACCTACCAAATGCATCTCAACTACTCAAACCCATACTTTTTGCAGATGACACTACATACGTTATCTCTCACCCAAGCCCAGACACACTAGCCAACACTGCAAATACTGAATTGCAGAAAATATCTACCTGGATGATGACCAACAAACTTACTCTCAATATTGATAAAACCTATTTTATCCAGTTTGGGAACAGAGCTACAAACGCACCACTTAACATAATGATAAACGGGTCCCCTATCGCAAAACTCACAGAGGGAAAATTCTTAGGAATACATCTTGACAGTGGCCTCAAATTTCAGACACATATACAACAAATCTCCAAGAAAGTCTCAAAGACCGTGGGAATACTATCCAAGATACGGTACTATGTTCCACAACCAGCTCTCCTTACCCTATATCACTCACTCATTTACCCCTACCTCACCTATGGAATCTGCGCATGGGGCTCTACATCAATAACTCATCTCAGACCACTAATAACACAACAAAAGGCAGCAGTTAGAATGATAACAAATTCTCACTCCAGGCAACATACTCCACCAATATTCAAAAACCTAAACTTACTCACCATACAAGACATCCATACTTTTTACTGTGCCTATTACATACATAGAACACTCTATGCAGATATTAACCCACCACTCAAACTTCTCCTTACTAATTTTAACAGGACACATGACCATAACACTAGACACAGATCACTCCTCGATGTTCCCGTGTCCACCTAACACTATGTAAAAACTCAATGCACATAAAAGGCACGAAAATTTGGAATTCATTACCTGTCATTGCCAAAGAAACCCTACCTGTACCCCAATTCAAAACGATGCTAAAAACCACCTTCTCACCCAAAGCTAATTGCTCCATATCAACCATTCCCAGCAAAGTAGAATAATCACTTAACGTAAAACCTGACTATTCAAGTCAATGTAATGTATGAATGAACGAATGAATGAATGTAAAACCTGTTATGAATAATACTTACTTAGCTAATTATTCCCACAACACTTACATTATAATGACCACGTAAACTAACTGCAATGCAATTAATTGTTTTAAATTGTTATCTCACTCAATTAGTTGCATTGCTGCAATAAATTGCTACAATTAATTGATATGTTCAACTTATATTCAAACTTTATAACTTAGATATGCAACTTTACTTATTTTATAAATTATCAACCATAACTTTTTATTATTTTATATTATTATTGCTTTAATTTGTTTAATCTGATTTAATTAATTTTATAATGAAGACAAAAGTACAAAACTATGTTCAAATTTCATAGCTTAAATACTCACCTTTACTCATTGTATACTATCTACAAAAATTCTTACAATTTAGTTTTAAGTTAATTTTAAGTCTGCCCAAAATGCCCTGCATACTAGGGGCTTTTGGCATGTACACCTCATGTAATCTCAATAACCAAATGTAATTCTTTGTATCATGTCCAAATAAAAATATTATTATATACACGTGGAAAATTCTCGAGGGATTAGTACCAAACTTGCACACGAAAATCACTCCCTACGAAAGCAAAAGACTCGGCAGGCAATGTAACATCCCCCCAATGAAAAGCAGGGGTGCCACTAGCACGTTGAGGGACACACAATGAGTGTCAGGGGCCCAAGATTGTTCAACTGCCTCCCAGCATACATAAGGGGGATTACCAACAAACCCCTGGCTGTCTTCAAGCAGGCACTGGACAGGCACCTAAAGTCGGTACCTGACCAGCCAGGCTGTGGTTCGTACGTTGGACTGCGTGTGGCCAGCAGTAACAGCCTGGTTGATCAGGCTCTGGTCCAACATGAGGCCTGGTCACAGATGGGGCCGTTGGGGCATTGACCCCTGGAATTCTCTCCAGGTAAACTCCAGGTAATACATTAGATAATGACAGTACAGTGGTCCCTCAGTTTTCGTGCATCTCCAAACTCGAACATTTATGTAAGTGTGTTTTCGTAAGTGCTGTTGCAAGTGTATTTTTGGGGGTCTGAAATAGACTAACCTACATGACATTATTTCTTAAGAAAGAAAATTTGTTTGGTAATGGCACTTGAGCAGCATTCTGGAACGAATTTTCGGCGAAAACCGAGGGACCACTGTACAGTGGTACCTTGTGTTTCATACAGCTCCCAACTCGAACAATTATGTTTGTGTATTATTGTAAGTGCTTTTGTAAGTGTATTTTTTGGGGGTCTGAAACCGACTAATCTAATTTACATTATTCCTTATGGGAACAAATTCGTTCGGTAACGGCACTCGAACAGCCTTCTGGAACGAATTATGGCCAGAACTCGGGGTACCACTGTACTTCTAACTCTTTATAAATTCAATTAATTCTTATAAGAAGTTACTTAATGTGTATTCTTATTCTGTAACTAGTTACTGTATGGTGCCCCGTGGCCTGGTGGCAAAAGCTCTTGCTTCATATGGTGAGGATTTGGGTTCGATTCCCGGCGAGGGTGGAAAACACCTGGCCCATGGCCGGGCTCAGAGAGTAGAGAAACTCTTGAAACTCTTCAAAGGTATTGGGCATGTTTCCTTACACTGGTTGCATCCTGGGTGTTAGTGGACTGGTGTGGGTCGCATCCTGGGTGTTATTGGACTGGTGTGGGTCGCATCCTGGGAGTTAGTGGACTGGTGTGGGTGGCATCCTGGGTGTTAGTGGACTGGTGTGGGTCGCATCCTAGGTGTTAGTGGACTGGTGTAGGTCGCATCCTGGGTGTTAGTGGACTGGTGTGGGTCACATCCTGGGTGTTAGTGGACTGGTGTGGGTTGCATCCTAGGTGTTAGTTGACTGGTGTGGGTCGCATTCTGGGTGTTAGTGGACTGGTGTGGGTCGCATCCTGGGTGTTAGTGGACTGGTGTGGGTCACATCCTGGGTGTTAGTCGACTGGTAGTGGAACCTTAGCGTATACCCCAGAAGGGCGCATCCACTCCATCGAAATCCGCTTTCCACTTAGCTGGATCTAAACTGATCTTAAGGTCCACCATGGTCTTGAAACCGATGAGCAAATCGCCTGGGAAGACGATGTTATCAACGACTAAGACCTTTGCCTACCACTTGTGATCATGGATCGCAAATTCTAATGTTGTACAACCACGGACCGTGAGAGAGCTACCTGAAAGACCTCGCAAGGTCTGTATGGCAGACGGCTCGGTCAGCATGGCCGCTTAAAGACTGATGTGGAATGGACAATGTTAACCACCGAACCTGTATCAAGGAAATGCTGAACAGGCTTCTGATGAAGGGTGGACTCAATGAGCGGTCCACATGGGTTGTCATACCGAAAGTGAAGGCATGACAGGCCGACTACGTCTCCAGAGTCCCGACTGCTAGAGGCTCGGCGTTTGGTGGTGCGTCTCAACGTCCTGGAAGGTATGGTACGAGTTTCAACACCAGCGTCGAGGCACTCTGTTTCCGTGCTGTCAGCGAGCGTGTCGCTGCTCAGGGCGGCGAACGCATTGCGGACAGGGACGGAATACAGCGACTCCGACAGGGTAACTACCTCTTTTGTTTATTTTTCCAGCACGACTTTTCCCCCGAACTGCTGTAGGAGCTCCGGCTAGCACAGGCGCCAGGTGGAGAGTGCTTGCTGTGGTGTGCCGACAAGAGGAGGTATGACTTGACGTGCGATGGTAAACGCAATTGCCTTCCCTGTGCTGAGCACGGGGACGGTGATGATCACAACATGGGGACTGAGGTTTATAACACTCAGAACGGTAGTGACCTTTCTTACCGCAGTTGAAACAGGTAACCACGCGCTTCGCAGGTGGTGCTGACGGCGGTGTGTGCTTGTGACGCTTGCACTTAGACGGAGGAGACATTGGCAAAGTCGCCTTACTAGCCCGACTGTCGTGACCTGACCTGCCGTTTTGACTCGGCTTGGTATTAGGTTTACTGGTTGTCTTAGCCTTGAAGGCTGCTTGCTGGACGGCGGCAGCAAAAGTAACTGGGGGTTGCACAGGCGGTGACACTAGAGTTGACGATGGAGGGACTTGCAAAGGATTACCAGCAGGGCGACAAGCATTATCTTTCTCGCCAGGCGGTTTGACTTTGTCGATGGCGTTGAAGGCGCTTATGACTACGTTCTTGGGGCCGAGCCCTAAATCATCAATGATACCGTGGAGATGGGGTGGGGCATCTCTCCACATGATGCCTGCGGCGAGCATGGGGATGATGTCTTCAAGTTTTATACTGTCATCATCAGTAACCCACTTGGTACTGCGCATAATATCAACAAAATCTGTCGACGCGTGCTCGAAACAACAAACGCAAGCAAGGGGGCTTTCATCCGGGGACTGGCACTCATTCAAGACGCTAGTAATGATGTCAAGGTAATAGAGCTGATGCCTACCCCAGAAGTAATTATGGAATTCTTCCTTAAGCACAGGCCATGATGCCAAATCGGCACTTGCTTCAAATCCACGAAGGAAACGATAACACTTTTGGACCTGTCCATAGCCGCCGCGGTAGCGTTTATATACTGCGAATCAGTGGGGTTATCGTGCCGTCCCCTAACCGTTGTCTCTACTGATTGGAGCCATGTCTCTAACATACTAGACCGACCATTGAACAAGAGGGACAGGCGGGAATGACATGATGTAGCATTCACGCTTTCGATATGGGCCACTGCCTGACCAATCGTTAGGAAAGCTTCGCTCTCCCCTCAACGGGTCCTAACAGAAGGGGCATCATTGCCAGCGGCGCCAGAAGCTTGGCTATCAGTACGGCCACTGCGTGTCTTAGTCATGACGTCACTTACAAGCTCAAAACAAGTCACGGAGAAAAGAAAAGGGATCAAAGCAAGAAATGGTACGCAATCAGCTATAACTCAGCACAGAGTCAGAGAGGACACAACACGGTGTTACTCGATAAACTGTTTATTTGTTAACAAATGCGTGAATTACGACAAAATAAAATAATGGTGCACTCTGAAACTCAAGGTAAAATGTGGGTACAAGTGAATGAACTGCTGAGGTGTTCACAGAACAAAATGAAGAGATATCTGGTAATGGTAAAATAAAACTGGCAAGAAAAAATTATAAAAAGGAATGAACTGGAAGAAAGGTAGCAAATAAATGGCACAATTTGCACAAATTGAAACTAAATCAGGTATTACCTAAACTATACTGTGGTGCAGCTTGCACAACACACAGCAAAGTGTTGCAGGTGCTGGCAGTTGCAATTAGGTATTGCAAAAATATGAATTCACTTGCAGCAAGGTAAGGTGACAAAACAAATGATAATATCAGAGTATGCAATAGTACTAAAAATCACAAAAATTTACTGTGTCAAGAATTGCTAAATTCACACAAAAATAAAATTAATAGGATGCAAAATTGTGAAAGTCAATAATAATAGGAACAAAAATTTACAGGTGCTAACTGAGTGTACACTGACACAATTAAAAAAATTGACAATAAAATGCTGGATCAAAAGTATGGAAGTTCACAGGCAATTATTGCAATAATGGCAAATAAGCAGGTTCCTGAAAATTCAATGGCAGGAACTGATAATGCACACAATGACAAGGGCATAAACAATAGCAGAATGCAATACACAGGTGAATGAGCATAAACAAAAATATGGCAAAGAAATATTGTGGAACAAATAAATGGAGGCATTGGAGAAATGCAGGTGTCTAGTCACAAGTTGTTGAACTTCAGGCTGAATAAAAAACTGACACTAGGAAGTTTAAAATTACACTTTGAACACACTAACACATCAGAACTGTGCAGAGTTGTCAACAATTTGTGGCTAGCTTGCAGATGCAACAATCAAAATAACAGCAGACAGGAATTACTGGCAACTAAAAAAAAAAATATATGGGTAGCACAATTACAGTTTTCACTGGGGGAAATTTTGAGATACGTACTGGTGCAATAACAAAAAAAAAAATCGCTGCTCTAGCTGGAGGGAGGGTGTTGATTGCAGAACAAAGGAACGAGGCGAGAAGAACACTGCAGGCGCCTGGCTTGGCTTGGCTTACAAACCAGCTGGGTTCCCACGTGGTCAAGCCGGGAATGGCTTCTTGAAGGTCTCGTAGAAGGCAACACACACACAGATCACGAGCTGGATATAAGGAGCGTAGAACGTAGCAGTAGGAGTGGAGAGGAGATGATTGGTGGTGTGGGGTAGGCAGGCAGCCGTGCCCTGAGGTAGACTAGCGTGGACACACAGCACCAACACACCCAAAACGACCTCACCTCGTGTCTCTTGTAGCTGTAGGAAGGGCGTAGGGACGCTGCTGGATGCAGAAGGGTATAGGAGAACGCTGGAGAATTGTAGAGTAGGAGTTGAACACACACATGACTGCAGAGGCTGGAGATGACGCTGTGACGCCTATGTCCCAATTTTGTGGAAAAATCAAGGACGATGATCTGCCTCAAGCACCTACGAGACGCTGGAAGCGACGGATGATGCTATAAGCCAGCGGGTGAACTGGATGATCACAGATGATCGGCTGGTCTGATGGTCCCCTACACTGCGAGAACAAGCTCACTCTGCCATGGAACACAGCTGCAACCACTGTTATTGTAGTGAGCTTACTGCCTACTAGCGTAGTGTTGACGATTGGTAACGTGGGTAGTATTGAGATGGCCGTTGACTAGATGCTCTTTATTGTGTAGGTTCTAACACAGGCAAGACAGTGAGGGGACCGGGAGCCAGCTTGGGGTACTACCTGCTTCAATGAGGTAGGCCGGGGAAGTGAGACAGAAACATGGTGGCGCAGACTGACATGGGTAGGCCTACAGAGGGCAGCACCAGAGTGCCGCGAAATATGAAAGGAATGGAGTATAGGCTGTCTACACTGTATGTATTATTATTTTTAAGTCTGCCTGAAATGCTTTGCATGACCATAGGCCTTTCTGTGTATGACAGAAACATACAGTGGACCCCTGGTTTTCATGATTTTTTCGTTCCAGAATGCTGTTCAAGTGCCATTACCAAACGAATTTATTCCCATAAGGAATAATGTAAAGTAGACTAGTCCTTTTAGACCCCCAAAAATACACTTACAAAAGTATTTACAAAAATACACTTACATAAAAGGGTGAGTTTGGAGCATCATGAAAACTGGGGGTCCACTGTATAATGTAAAATTATGTGATGCCATGGAAAATAAATTTCACTTTACAATGAACTATATTATATTTTAGTAAATTAATAATTTTTCTTTATTTGTTGCAGGTCTGGATAGGAAAGTTTTAAACTGCTTTATTACAAGATCACTATATGACAGGATCACTAGAGATAAGATCACACCACAAGTAAGTTCATTTTACTTTACAAATGGTATACAATACCAACAGGTTGGTAAGTAACACACACAGGCAACAGTTAGGCAACTTTATTCCGAAACATTTTGCCTACACAGTAGGCTTCTTCAGTCAAGTACAGAAAGTAGGCAGGAGCAGTAGAGATGTGAAGACGATGAGATCAGTCCATCACCCTTGAAGACGTAGATTTGAGGTCGTCAGTCCCTCAGCCCGGAGAAGAATTCTTATGCAAAATATTTTGGGCTGACTGACATTTTGGATCCATTTATTTTATTTGATGTTTACGTGAAATTCACAGTGATCAATCTTATTTCAATTACAAATTGAATTTCTATTATTTTAGTACATGTTGAAATGTGAAAATAAAAGCAATTTGAAACAAGGACAGGTGTGCTAGCCAAAAAATGTGTTAAGGAGGGATTTTTAGTTCATTTCGGAGAATAACCCCAATTATAATATATTGTACTTATTAGAAATAGTGACTGACGAAATTTGTCTGTAAAAACTTGCATTTGTGGTCACAGTGGTGCCTATGCTAACCTTCCTATGGTGTAGAAATATACCTAGTTGGATAAATCTTATTGTAGCCAGCTGGCCCAGTGGCTAACGCGTCAGTCTGGAGTTTTGAGACTCTCTGATCGTGGGTTCTAACCCCGCCTGTGGTATGGTTTGTTTTAGAAATACAGTGGACCCCCGGATTTCGTACTGTTCCCAACTCGAACAATTTTGTAAGTGTATTTTTGTAAGTGCTTTTGTAAGTGTATTTTTTAGGGTCTAAAAGGACTAATCTAATTTACATTATTCCTTATGGGAACAAATTCGTTTGGCAACGGCACTTGAACAGCATTCTGGAACGAATTAATTACGTAAACCAGGGTACCACTGTACTTTTGAAATTGTACCATTTGTTCATTAGCTACCTTTCTTATGCAGTTAACTACATACAGTGGTACCTTGGTTAGCGATATTAATCCGTCACAGAGGGCGTATCTGTAACCGATTTTATCGTTATCCGAATCAATTTTCCCCATAAGAAATAATGGAAATAAAATTAATCCGTTCCAGACTTCCAAAAGTAGTAAAATAAAATATTTTTTAGAACTTTTTGACATTAAATAATACACAATTTTATGAACAATAAAGAAATACATGTAAATATAGTACAATAACATGTCACCTACATTTATTGAAGAGTTGTTGATGTGTGGAAGACGGGAGGAGGGGAAAGGATGGAGTACGTAGTATGCTAGTGTTTGGAAGGGGAATCCCCTTCCATTAACCCTTTCAGGGTTATTGACGTACTAGTACGGCTTACGCCCTGGGGTTATTGACGTACTAGTACGCCTAAATTCTAGCACCCTCAAATCAAGCAGAAACAGGCTGTTAGGCCTAGATGTGATAGAATGGGTCTGTGCGGTCAGTGTGCGCAGTATAAAAAAATTCCTGCACCACACAGTGCATAATGAGGAAAATAAAACTCTGACCGTGTTTTTGGTTTAAAACAGCGACTTTGCAGTCTATTTTCGTATGGTATTTATTGATGTATTCTCGTTTTCTTGGTCTCATTTGATAGATTGGAAGATATATTACAGAAATAGAGATGATTTTGATTGGTTTGACAACGACAAGTACCTTGAAATTGAGCTCAAAGTAGTGAAAATGTTCGATTTTTGACGATGTTCAAGAGTAAACAAATCACACCATGCATCCAATACACATCAACTGGCGAGTCTAATATTCATGCACAAGTGCTATAATATTATTTATACCATTTTTACAATGATGCAGTTGTATACATAACAGTAAATCTTCTATTTGTTTGCGAGAATAAAAATTCAAAATGAAAAGCAAAAGTAATGTAAGAGGGGCCTGGAAACATGACAAATGAACAGAGAAGACGTTATTTTAGTGCCAGGAATGTCTGCCTTGTTTATTTTGGACATTATTTTGAAATTGGCATCGTTTGAAATTTGTGTGAAATTGGCCAAATTGCCATCTTCTGACCACTATTTTGGGTAGTTGTAATAGGTAAATAGGCGGTTTCTTGTATTCAATCGATAGAAGAAATGGAGTTCTAGCGAAATAGCTCTAATTTTAGTTGCCTGAAACATTGGAATTTGCCGAAAATAGGGCTCAAAGTGGGCGAAATCGCCGATGCGTAAGTGTCATGGCTGCCGCTAACTTCGCGAAAGCATAATTCCGTTAGTTTTCGATCAAATTTCATAATTTTTGTGGCGTTATGATCGGAAAAAGATTCTCTATCATTTCATAAGAAAAAATAATTTTTTTATTTTTTTTAAATTCTTGGACCCTGAGAACGAGTTTTGGAGACCCCCTTGGACCCTGAAAGGGTTAACACTGCAGGTACCAAGTTCTTTTCTGGGGTTACTGGCCTTTTTCTTTTAATGCCACTAAGACCAGGTTGAGATTCACTGGACCCCTTTCTAACAAAAAATCTGTCCAGGGAGCTCTGAAATGGGACACCACAGTGTCATTGTACAGGTTGCCAGCATGGCCTGCAACAGCATAGTTAGGGTGATATTCATCCATAAAGCCTTGCACCCTGCTCCACATTCCACAAATCTTCTTAATCACTGAAGAAGGCACCTTCTTCCATCTCTGTTCCACCTCCTCCTCCTCTGAACCATTGTCCTGACCTGTGGTCTCTTGTTGCTGTTGCGTTGAAGCTCTTGCAGATCTTCAGTGGTTAGCTCTACATTGTGCTCCTCCACCAACTCTTCCACATCCTCACCACTCACCACCAACCCTATGGACTTGCCCAGTTCCACAATTTCTTCCACAACAGGCTCAGGCTCAGGGTTCTGAGGCTCAGCCCCAAAACCTTCAAAATCCCTCTCTAGGACACAGTCTGGCCACAATTTTCTCCAGGCAGAGTTCAAAGTCCTGGTAGTCACTCCCTCCCAAGCCTTACCTATAAGGTATACACAATGCAGGATATGGAAATGATATGGAAATGGAAAAGAGCACCGGCCCAGATAACATCCCGTCTAAGTTCCTAAAAGATGGTGCCTCTGAACTGGCAATCCCCATTGCTCACATAATAAATTTGTCCATCACCACTAATACAGTGCCAGATGGGTTCAAGGAGGCCAGAGTTACTCCTATCTTCAAGAAAAATAGTAGGTCTGATGTCAGCAACTATAGGCCTGTTAGTATACTCAGTGTAATATCCAAAATTCTAGAGAGGGCGGTGTACTGTCAAGTAGTTAAATATCTTAGTGACAACAACATTCTTCATAGTTACCAATCAGGCTTTAGGAGATCTTACTCAACCGACACCTCCCTAATTAATCTGATGGATTACATGAGAACTGAAATGTCTATAGGGAACCTCATAGGAATGGTAACTTTAGACTTGCAAAAGGCCTTCGATACTGTCAACCACAATATATTATGTAAGAAACTTCAAGCTATCGGCATAGGTTCCACAGATTGGTTAAAGTCCTATCTTAGCAACAGGAAACAAATTGTCAAAATCAACAAAACGGAATCAGAACCACTGCCGATAGCATGTGGAGTTCCCCAAGGTAGTATTCTGGGTCCTTTATTATTCCTGTGTTATGTAAATGATATGCCCATCAGTGTCAAGTGCAAACTCCTACTGTATGCGGATGACAGTGCTCTGTTAGTGTCAGGTAAAGACCCACAAGATATATCTAATGTATTAACACTGGAACTGGAGTCCTGCAGCAAATGGTTAGTAGACAACAAACTATCGTTACATCTAGGGAAAACAGAAGCCATACTCTTTGCTACGAAATATAAACTGAGCAGGGTAAATAATTTTAATATCCGGTGTAATGGGGAATCCATCACTTCAGTTTCCTCAGTAAAATATCTGGGAATCCCCTTTGACCTATGCATGTCAGGAGAATTGATAGGGAACAGTGTAGTAAAGAAAGCGAATGCCAGACTGAAGTTCCTCTACAGACAAGCACAGTGTCTACCTACTGAGGCTCGCAGGACTCTATGTCTAGCCCTTATACAATGTCATATGGACTACGCTTGCTCTTCATGGTACTCTGCCTTGACAAAAAAACTGAAAGATAAGCTGCAAATCACCCAGAACAAAATGGTAAGATTCATCCTGGACCTGAGTCCAAGAGAGCATGTAGGCCAGGATGAATTACAACAATTGGATATGTTGAATATTGAAGACAGAGTAAAACAACTTAAATTAAATCAAGTTTATAAAAATGCTCACAAACAGTGTCCAGAATATCTTGCTGCCAATTTTGTCAAGGCTGGGAACCAAAGCAGTCATAGTACTAGGGGGAGAGAGCACAACTTTGTAGTTCCCACAGTCAGTGCCCAGGCTTCAAACACCTTTTATTGTACAGCAATAAAGGAATGGAACAGACTGCCTGCACATGTCAAAGCCAGTCACAGCATGAGCCAGTTCAAGAAGAGAACCAAAAAGTACCTAATGAATGTAGCGACAGAAAGGGAGGAGAATGATTTTTATTTTTAGTTAACACACATGTATATGTAAATAACTCTTTTACCTTATTCCTAGTATACATATATCCTTTATAATATAATGACATATATATCCTACAATGTAAAAATTAAGTATAAAAAGGACCCCAATGGAAATAAGTCACTCTGTCTGACTTTTTTGGGTTATCCTAGGTTCTCTACACATATGCTGCTATGTATGATAATGTATGTAAATGTATTTGTGTATACCTGAATAAACTTACTTACTTACTTACTAATGATTTTTCCAAAAGTCTCTTAGGGTTATATTCATGTCTGTGGTCACATCAAAGCACTTTTGAAACATTGCTTTGGTGTAGAGTTTTTTAAAGTTTGAAATGACCTGCTGGTCCATGGGCTGGAGGAGAGGAGTGGTATTAGGGGGCAAGAACTTCACTTTGATGAACTTAAAGTCCTCCACAATTTTCTCTACCAAGGTTGGAGGATGACAAGGAGCATTGTCCATTATCAGGAGGCACTTAAGTGGCATATTATTTTCCTGGAGATATTTCTTCACACTGGGGCCAAACACGCTACTAGCATTAGAACAAAACATGAGAGTTAGCCTGTCTTTCATAGGCTTGTGTCCTGGCTGTGCCTTTTCTTCCTGTGTAATGTAGATCCTGTTTGGCATTTTCTTCCAAAACAGGCCTGTTTTGTCACACTTGAACACTTGTTGGGGTTGGAATTGTTCAGCCTCTATGTACCCCTGGAATTCCTGCACATATTTTTCAGCCGCACTTTTGTCACAACTGGCTGCGTCACCATGCCTCACAACACTATGTATGCCACTTCGATTCTTAAATCTTTGAAACCAGCTTCTGCTGGCTTTAAATTCGCTCACTTCAGCACTCGTTGCAGGCATTTTCTTGACGAGATCATCATGCAACTGCCTTGCTTTTTCACATATTGCCTGCGAAACACTATCTCCTGCTAACTGTTTCTCGTTGATCCACACCAACAACAAATTTTCCACATCTTCCAGCACTTGCGATCTCTGTTTTGTGATCACATATGCACCTTTCGCAACAACAGCTTCCTTGATTTTACGTGTATTTCCCTTGGCCACAATGGTAGCAATGGTAGAATAGGCTTTACCATACAGCCTGGCCAGCTCAGTGATACGCACTCCACTTTCATATTTTTCTATTATCTCCTTCTTCAGTTCTACTGTATTTCTCAGCCTCTTTCCCACAGGGTTGGCACTAGGAGCTTTCTTTAGACACATGGTAGCTTATTTAGCAGTTGCAAGCACTAAAAACAGTGGAATAATAATATTTTTTTTTTTTTTTTTTTTATTTCATCACAATTTTACATAGAGATTTACATAGCAGTGCAAGGAGAGCCACTGACATGCCAGGGCATAACGGGCAGCTTAATCTAAAAACTTATGGACTATGTACATAATATTTGATAGATTGATGGGAATTTGATTTGCTTAAACGTTGGGCAGATTACAATATGATGATATTTCATTTGGCAAATTATAATATGGTGACACTACATTGCAGTAAGTGTTTAGTAAAAACTGAAATTATTTTTGGGAAAATGACATTGAGTATTTTTTTAAAGTAATTTACAGAATGCATATTTAGTTTATGGTGAGTAGGTGGTAATATTACAATGTTATAATAGTACAAATTGAGATTATCTTATAGGAAAAAAATACTGAGCATTTTTGAAAGTAATATTATCGTACATAATAATAATAAAAATGGAATTATCTTATAGGAGAAATAACAATGAGTATTTTTTGAGTATGAGTATTTAGTGAGTAGGTGGTTTTTGAGTAGAGTCTTAAAATGATTCTCAGACAAGGTTATTTTTGTATTTTCTGGTAATGAGTTCCAGAATCTGGGGCCCTTTATGTGCATTGAATTTTTACATAGGTTGCTATGGACGTGGGGTACATCAAAATGTGATCTGTTTCTTGTGTTATGGTCATGGGTCCTATTAAGGTTGGTGAGGGGAATTTTCAGTGGAGGGTTTATATAAGAATGTAGAGTTCTATGTATGTAGTAGGCACAATTATAAGTGTGAATGTTCTTTATGGTGAGTAGTTTTAGGCTTTTGAATATTGGTGGACTATGCTGTCTAGAGTGGGAATTTGTTATCATTCTGACTGCAGCCTTTTGCTGGGTTATGAGGGGTCTAAGGTGATTTAATGTTGTAGATCCCCATGCACAGATTCCATAATTGAGATAAGGGTAGATGAGTGAGTGGTATAGTGGAAGGAGAGCTGGTTGAGGTACATAGTAGCATATCTTAGATAATATGCCTACTGTCTGAGATTTTCTTGGAAATTTGTTGTATATGTGTTTGGAATTTAAGGCTGCTGTCAATGTGTATACCTAGGAATTTTCCCTCTGTGAGTCTTGTGATGGGTGAACCGTTTAGTGTTATGTTTAGTGGAACATTTTTACCTCTGTTTCCAAACTGTATAAAGTAGGTCTTGTCAGTATTTAGAGTCAGTTTATTGGTCGTCATCCATGTTGATATTTTCTGTAATTCTGCATTAACAGTATTGGCCAGTATGACTGGATTAGGGTGAGAGAAAACATATGTTGTGGCATCTGCAAATAAAATGGGTTTGAGTAGTTGAGATGCATTAGGTAGGTCATTGATGTAAATGAGAAATAAGAGTGGACCCAGTACACTTCCTTGAGGACTCCGACTGTAATTTGTAGTGTTGAAGAGTTCGCTCCATTAGTATACACATACAGTAGGGCCCCACTTATACGGCAGGTTAGGTTCCAGGCTAGTGCCTTAAAGCAGACATCGCGAAAGCAGAAATCCATTTTTCCACTTCTAAATGCATATAAATGCCAGACAACAAGCTTACACTAACTTATATTAAGTTAGCAATAGCACTAGGCATTAAAAACACAATTAAAAGTTAGATACACACAGAGTACACTTATTACTTACCTTAAAGTATTAACATTGATGTGTGAGAGGTGAGTGGCAGGGTATTGTCTAAAATAAGTAAAACATTAAAAGGAATTTTCTTTTCCTTGCAGTAAGTCTCAACTGTAGGCTTAAAATAGTCTGTGAACCAATTTATGAAAAGATCAGTAGTCATCCAAGCTTTCGAATTGGATTTATAATAAACAGGGAGGCTACCTTCTGCATAGTTCTTTAGGGCCCTAGAATTCTCCGAGTGATGAATTATCATAGGTTTTAACTTGCAATCCTCAGCAGCATTAGCTCCTAGCAAGTAAGTAAGTAAGTGTATTCAGGTATACACAAATACAGTTACATAGATCATCATGCATAGAAGCATATGTGTAGAGAACCTAGGATAACCCAAAAAAGTCAGAGCAAGAATGTTAGCTGACACTCTTGGGTTATCCTGGGTTCTCAACACATATGCTGCTATATGTAACTGTATTTGATGGCTATCTCAGCGATCAACATATACCTTGTTAGTAAATTTATTCAGGTATACACAAATACAGTTACATAGATTATCATATATAGCAGAATATGAGAAGAGTACCTAGGAAAACCCAAAAAAGTCAGTTCACTGAGTTTAATCATTTCTAACTTGGCACTTAAAGTAAGAGGCTTACGACTCCTCTTTTTATCACATCTAAGCTTAGACGCCATAGTCAATGAGAGCCAACTAGTTAACGAAAGAGTAAACGAGAGAGAACGAGATACGGAGTTCAGACAAGGTAAAAAAACAAACTGAACAGGTAGTGGGCGATCACTCGGTCAGGCGAAATGAATGCGAATAGTACGTGTCCACTTTTAATAATTACCTCACAAATAATAATAATTACCTCACAATACAAATACTCTTACATTGTGTACAAGTTGTACAAATTAGTACAAAATAAACAAACAGCAACACACCCATTCTCATGCAACACACTATTTTTAGAGTTAATGATAGTATTATTATTATTATCATAATAAAAAAGAAGCGCTAAACCCACAAGGGTAGTGAATAGCTCTAGTATATAGAGTGAAGGAATATGAATGGAATATTTTTCTACAGTTATCCCTCAGTGTTTGACTAGAGAAAACGTAATTCTTCTGCTTGGTAAACAAATATCATATTTGTCAATTTTTATTCTGTGAGTGTATGTATCATGCTTATATGCTATGTAACGTGTTTTTTAAATAATTTTGAAGAAAATATCATAGATGAACTAATGAAAATGTCTATATTAACGTAAAATAAGACATTTAATGTGTCCAAGAGTGATTATTATTAGTATTACGTAATGTTTTCCCTCCGCCCGCCAACACCATAGCATATAAACAGCATGTTTATATGCTTTGTAACGTGTTTCTTATATAATTTTGAAAAATATTATAGATGGATTAATGAAAATGTCTATATTAACGTAAAATAAGGCATTTAATGTGCCCAAGAGTGATTATTATTAGTATTACGTAATGTTTTCCCTCCGCCCTAACACCATAACATATAAACAGCATGTTTATATGATTTGTAACGTGTTTCTTATATAATTTTGAAGAAAATATTATAGATGGATTAATGAAAATGTCTATATTAACGTAAAATAAGACATTTAATGTGCCCAAGAGTGATTATTATTAGTATTACGTAATGTTTTCCCTCCGCCGCAACCACACCTACATAGCATATAAACAGCATGTTTATATGCTATGTAACGTGTTTCTTATATAATTTTGAAGAAAATATCATAGATGGATTAATGAAAATGTCTATATTGACGTAAAATTGGACATTTAATGTGCCAAGAGTGATTATTACATAATAGAGAGATGTTCTCACGAAAAATGTAAACAAACCGGGTGGCGCGAGCCGTATCTGAAAGACTCTCGCTGTATACAAAAGTTTTGGTCATAATTTGAACTCGCCGTATGAAGGACGCCGAAAGGCGAAAGCCGAAAAGCATGGCCCTACTGTATTGGCTTCTGTTACTGAGGTAAGACTTTATGTAGTTGAGCGAGTGCCCTCTTATACCGTAGTGTGCTAGTTTTGTAAGCAGTAAATCATGATCGACTGTATCAAATGCTTTTCGTAGATCAATGAAGATTCCCAGTGGAACTTCTTTCTTCTCAAGTGCGGTGTATATTAACTCTAGCATGTGTATAATTGCATCATTTGTGTTTTTGTTGGTCCTGAATCCGAACTGACTGGGGATGAGTACATTGTGTGAGATGAGATAGGAATAGATCTGCCTATGAATTAATTTTTCAAAGATTTTTGAGAGGGTGGTAAATTAGATATTGGTCTATAATTATTTAAGTCTGTTTGATCACCTCCTTTATGGATCGGGGTGACCCTTGCTGTTTGAGAATTGATGGGAATGTGGAGGTTTCGATGGATTTATTGAAGAGTGTTGCAATAA
>WNWK01027595.1:0-26144 GCA_009830355.1 Cherax destructor | reverse complement strand
AGGGATAACTGCTTATTATCGATGACAACCCACAACTTTATTTTGGGATGCAGTCAGTTGGGGGGAACTTTTGTTGAGTGGATAGTGGCACCTAGTTAAAGAAAAGTGTTGGTTTAATTGAAAAAGGTTCTTAATCCTCTCCCCTGCCTCCTCCCCTCCTTCCTTATTTAAACCCCAATTCGCCTAAGGTCTAGAGGCGGACCTTCCCTGCCCAATTTTTTGCCTGAAGCCCCCCTGAAATTTGCCCCGAAATTTCCCCCCACCATTCTTGAATTTTTCCCCTGGTGCATACGTGCCTGCAAATTGCTAAAGTTCTGCAATTTAGGGTAATATTTTTGCCAAGATTGCAGTGGTTGGTTTCTTAAAAGTTGGTCAGTTTGACCTTGAGAGGAAAACCCCCGTTAACTTTACCTATTACTATTGAAGGAGGTGAAGTGTCTCCACCCCTTTATTCTCCTTTTTTTCACCCCTTTAAAACAGCATCCAGAAAGGGGATTTCGCTAACCAAAAATGGTGCCAGCCAAACGTAAGCCTAAGGGCTCTGGGAAGGTTTTAAACCAGAAGACACCAGGGGCTTAGTGGTTTTATATTACGAGGGAATGGTGTTTGCCTTTCACAACTAAATTCTCCCAATTATTTTCGAACCGTTGATGGAGAAAAAGACCCGAGGCTCCATTTAATCCACCTAGCAACCACCCACTGTGCCCGCCCCCGGTCCCAACCATGAAACCCCCCCGCCTTTCCTCAGCAAATCAATTGCAGTGTTCTGTTTACCGCCTCCCCCGCTCTTTTAATCTCTATTTGTGTGAAAAAAGGGGTTACCTTGGGGGCGCTACGCTGAAAGCAAGCAAACCCTGGCCAGCTTTAAAAGCCAGTTGAGTGGGGCAGGTGGGCTGCCTCCACTGGCGGTGAAACAAATGCTGCTCCCCAAAAATATGGACAAGTGATATTGTCGGTTTTTCCAGAACAGAAGAACCAAGGATGCATCTGTGGACCAGTTATCTAAGTTTTAAAAAAAAACCCCAATTACATGTATGCTCATGTCATGTAGACCTGGATGCCCAAAGAAGCAAAGTGATTTACTCTTGCTTGCAAAAGTTTAGTTTTGTGGTGTATGAATGTGTATATGTTGTGTTTTTATATATAATAATAATTTTTAATAATATTTATTATTTTAATTTATTATTATTTTAACTCCCGAAGGAAAAACTTTTTTAAATAGGATCACCTTGCCATTAAGCAAGTAAAATTTGGGCAATTTTCGCCAAAATCATTCTGAAATGAAAAAAATATTTATTGGTTTGCTTATTTTTAAATTAATGTTAACGTAAAAAAATATTTTGTTGTTAAGGGCAAATAAATTGGCTTTTGTAATGGTTAGGTATTTTGCTTTTTGGGCCAAATTATAAATTTTAATTAAAAAAATAAAAAAAAATTCTTTCTTAAAGAAAATTTTAAAAGGAAAAAGATGGTTCTTTTTTGCCAGTTTTATAATCGACGCATATAAATATTATTATTAATTATTTTTTTTTATTAATATTTATATAAAATTTATTATTAATTTAAATATAAATAAAAATAGAGAATTTTCCCGGAATTGTTCTACCGGGGAGTTTTGGAAAAATTCCCAGGGGTAAACGCCCCCGCGGCCCGGCCCGGACCAGCCTCCTGTTGGACAGACCCCCGTCAACCAGGCTGTTACTGGGGCCCCGCCCAAACTACGAACCACAGCCCTGTCGGCCCCGTTTTGGGTGCCTGCCCAGTCCCCTTTTGAAGACACCCGGGGTTGTTGGTCCTGATGTATGCGGGGAGGAGTTGAAAAATTTTGGGGCCCCCTGACCCTTTTTTGGTTGTCCTCAACATCTATCCCCTTCTTCATTAGGTGCCTCCCGAGTCTTTTGCTTTCGTGGGAGTGATTTTGTGCAAGTTTGGTACTAACCCCCTGAAATTTTCCATGTGTATAAAATTTGTATCTCCCCCCTGGTTCTAGGAGTAAAAGTTTGGGAATTTGCGTTCCCAGTAGTTGGGTGGTTTATCGCATTTAGGTAAAGGCTCTGCACTTTTTCAAGGTCAGCAATTTCACCCGGAAAGGGGGCATTGGTAGCAGAATTTCCAGCCTAGATAGAACAAGGTTTTAAATGTCAACATGGGCTTGGCATCCCGGGTTTTTGAAGGTTCTCATTATCCATCCTGTCATTTTTCGAGCAGATGCAATTGCTACTTGTTATGGCCCTTGAAGGTGAGATCTTCTGACATGATCACTGGTTTTTGACATTAGTTTTTCGCTCTATTGGTTTGGAATTAGTTTTGTACTCCGATGAGATTTTAATTTCTTCACTTTTTTTCCGTATCGGAAATTAAAATTTTCCCATCATTGAACCATATTGTTTTCTGCAGCCCTTTTAAAAAGATTTGGTTTATGTCTGCTTGGAGTTTTCGTGTCTTCAATGGTGGACACTGTCATACAGATTGGGGTGTCATCTGCAAGGAAGACACAGCACTGTGACTTATATCCTGTAATATCTGATATGAGGATGGGAATGGGAGGGGGCAATACGGGCCTTGTGGAACAGAGTTTTTCACAGTAGCTGCCTCAGACTTTACTCTTTTTCACTCTTTGTGTTCTACGTGTTAGGTTAAGATCCATCTACCAATTTTTCCTGTTTTTCCCTTTATCACGCATTTTGTGTGCTATTACACCATGGTCACACTTGAAAAAGGTTTTGAAAAGGATAAACATCTATTTGTTTATCTTCTAGAGATCCGGGACCCCTGGGTCAGATTGGGGGCAGACAACCCTTCAAACCCATGCTGTCCTGGGTTGTGCAATTGATGGGACGATGGGTGGCGATCTTGCTTCTTAGAACCCTTTCAAAGATTTTATGATATGGACGTTACCCAAGGTCAGTTTTTTGTATTGTTTACCCCTTTTGGGGGGGGGATTTTGTTTTTTAAGCGCGGGAGATAGTGCCCATGCCCCCTCCAAGGATTTTAAAAAGCAGGATGGGGGCTTTTGGTTTTGATAACACTGAGTTCCAGGTCTGGGCCTGGAGGGAGTGCGGGGAGTATTTATTCCCTTTAAAAGTCATTTGGCGTGGGATGATGTCAGAAAGGGCATCTTTGCTTCTGTATTTCCCCAAAAAACTTTTGGTTTTGTTTTTCATTTTGGTTAGGGGTCCAAAGACTATCTCGGGATTTGTTTTTTTAAACTTTTTTTGGGGGGGAGGTTGTTTCCCCTCTTTGGGCAATGTTATCAAAAAGTTAAGACATTGAAACATTTTGGTAAATAAATTTTCCCCCTCCTTTTTTTTATTTTTGTAAGGATTATTACCCTGTTTGTGGTTCAGGGCAGATCCTCCGGGCTTTCTTAATCCATTATTTTACCATATTAAACATCCATACAAAAGTCTAAATGCTTATGTTTAAAACCTTATTTAGACTTTAACTATATTAAATATGAGAGTAACCAGTTAAAAAAGTGCATGCACATTATAAAACATTTAACTGGGAACCCCGTCTTACACCCGATACCTGTAAGGAACCCGGTCTTACAAGATCCTGTAAGTGAACCCCGGTCTTACACCGATCCTTTAAAGGGAAACCCTGGTCTTTCACAGATCCTGTAAGTGAACCCTGGTCTTACACAGATACCCGTAAGTGAACCTGGTCTTACACCAGATACCTGTAAGGGAACCTGGTCTTTTCACCAGATACCTGTAAAGTGAACCCCTGGTCTTAACCAGATACCTTTTTAAGTGAACCCTGGTCTTACCCAGATACCCGTAAGTGAACCTGTCTTACCAGATACCTGTAAGTGAACCCTGGTCTTACACCCAGATACCTGTAAGGAACCCTGGTCTTACACCAGATTTACCTTAAGTGAACCCCGGTCTTACACAAGATACCTGTAAGTGAACCCCGGTCTTACACCAAAACCTGTAAGTGAACCCTGGTCTTACACCAGATACCTGTAAGTGAACCCCGGGCTTACACAAGAAACCCGTAATGAACCCCTTTTTACACGATCCTGTAAGTGAACCCTGGTCTTACACCAGATACCTGTAAGTGAACCCTGGCTTCAAAGGATACCTTGTGAACCCTGGTCTTTCACAAAATACCTGTAAGTGAACCCTGGTCTTACCAAAAATCCTGTAAGTGAACCCTGGTTTACACCCGATACCTGTAAGTGAACCCTGGTCTTACAAGATACCTGTAAATGAACCCGGTCTTACACCCCATACCCCTAAGGACCCTTGATTTCTGTTTCAACAGCCGTAAATGTTACTTCTTGTTGTTTTCTTTACTTTTTTTTTTCATCTGCTCAAAAACCAAGTATATCCTATTTACTTAATTTTCACTAAAAAAATTTAAATTTAAAGTTTCAGTCTACATATTCCCCGTTTCTTTTTTTGTGCATTAGTCATTGCAACTTACTTTATTGTTCTCCCGTGACTGATTTCGCAATTATTTAAAAAGTATTTTTTTGCTCATTTTAACTTACTTATTGTCTATTTTGGTTAAAATTTAAAAAATAGTGCAATCTTTCGTAATACACTTCCTTTAATTGTGTCAGTATTGATATTAATTTTAGTGTCATTTTTTTTGGAAATTTGTTTTCCCGTATATTTTTAAATTGCATAAAATTACTGTTTTTATTTCTACTTTGCATTGTTTTAATTTTTACTAGTATATTTCTTGATTGAATTAAAGTGAAGACAGCTCACTTTTAAAATTTAAATTTACATTGCAAAAATTTTCCATGTCATTGCATTTTCAATTATCTTTATTTTATACATTAATTCAGTGGTTGTCAATTTCATGCGTGTACCTTAAACATTTTTTAAATTTCTTGTAATTCGCAATATTTTTAATTTAACAGGTATCATATTAGGGGGAGTAGCCTGATTGTAAATTTTTGTAATAATATTTCCCACCCTTTTCTTTTTTCTCATCTTGTGATTTGTGATTAGGTAAGACCTTGCTTACAATCCATTATTGTACCATATTATTAATTTGAGTCTTAATGATATTCACCGGAAACATGGCAACTGTCACGACGAAATCTTCTGCAGGTGATGACAATGATGATAGATTCCAGATCTTTTAAAAAAACAAAGAAGGAAAAGGAGAAAAGGGGTAGGCGCCGACGTAGTCAGGGTCACTTGACTCGTAGGCATGTGAACCTGACGTCCCTGGGGCACACAGGGGCAAAACCTTTTTTCAAAGGAAAACGGTTAAGCTGAACCCCCGACAACACCCCGCTGCAGGGTGGGGTGCATGGCTAAGGCAGCAGTACATGCACATCCGAAGGCGAGAATCCACTTTGGAAAAAAATCCCCAACTTTGGCTTTGGAACAGAAAAAAAATGATCGGGCTACTTAAACAACCTAGGGATAGGGGTGCTTCGCCCCCCATCGAACGTATCACTTTAAAAAAAGGGGGCAGTATCATAATTTTGGATCCCTCTCGACATGGACCCATCCCATTTGACTCTAAGCGACATATCATCGCCCAAAGACTTAAAGGGAAAAACCCAAAATTTTTGCCCCGTTGGGGTTTGGCCCCGTGCCCCCTTCCCCGAAATATATGGGTGCCTGGCTACGTTTCCTACCTGACGTGTACCTACCCCCTCAACGTGGTGTTACAAATGCCAACACTATGGCCTTGGCAAGCCTGTGGGAAAACACATTCTTGGTGTGGTAAGGGATGGGAAAAATTCCACTAAAGAATGCACAGTACTTTTACGCCAAAGTATAAATCATTAACTGTAAAGAAGAAGGGTTATCTCCCATAAGGACTGCAGTCGGAAACCCCAAAAAACCTTCGACGTAAAAATGACAACAGTCCTTTAATGCCATTTGGGACGAGGCCATCCAGTCTACCACAACCCGATCTGAGACTGAACCTCTGCAAAGTGTGGACGGTCCCAAACCCCCCCGCAAAAGATTCTGGTGATCCAGAGTGCCATCACACACACCAAGGGGAGCTAGCCAACCCCGCTAGCACATGTGGAACTACTGATAGTTTCCACCCATCCTATGCATCCCTTGAATCTTGGATAAAATTTCCTCCTCCCAATACACACATTTCCCAAAAGTCAGCGGATGCTACACATGTAACCCCCCCGGAAGCTGGAGATGAGTCAGATACGACCCCCCCGCAATGAATGATGGGTAGTCATGTCACAGGGACCAAAAAAGCCCCTTTAACCAAAATATGTTAAGGGTTATATGAAAGAACTAAGTCAGGTGAGCCCTTCTGGGGAGGATTTGATTCCCTGACCCCCCAAATTATAACAAACTTGCAGGAAAAAATTTAGCATCTTGAAAAGATGCTGACAAGTTTAAAAAATATGTAGTCAAAATGATGCTTGATTGTTGATGATTCAAAAAATGCATCAACAATCTCGGTCCAATTCAAACCATTTGGAAAAATGACTCTTGGGTTAAAAAATTTGGAACTTGGAAATTTTCCGGAAAAAGCTTAGAAATAAAAGGGTTTTAAGATAAAATGTACAAACTATGCTATTTGCTCTTTAAATGTCTGCACACTGTGGCAAAGCATAATAGTCTTACCATCTTATGAACAAGAGATTGAAAATCATACAATGGATAGATTTTTTTTCATGGAACATTGCTTCTATTAGGAAGGGGTTTGCCTGATTCATCATATTGTCAACCAAGAATATTGATGTCATCTGTTTAGGAATGTAGACTCAAGAAGGAGTACCTCCACCAAAGTTGTCTGGATATGCAGCTTATAAATTGGTAACCAACTGTTGTGTAGTATGTCAGAAAAAACTTGCCACATTCTCCTTACCCTGCAGAGTCGAGAAACATGCGTATCATTGTCGAGATACCAGGGACTTTTTCCCTAAACATCTTTAACCTTTATGCCCCCCCAAACCAGTTCGACCTGATGCTTTCCCGATCGCATCAATGTGCCTCCCCCATACTTGGAAATTTTAATGCCCGACATAAGAATATTGGTGGGTCTTTCAAACACCAATGGAACTAAACTAGTGAAATTTCTAAATGAGCATGATAATGTTCGTATTGTAGGGACTCGGCCATACAATATGGAGGATCTAGATCTGTGCCTTTTTTAAAACATCATATACGATGCATGACTCTGTTAAGTTTATGATCTTTATCTGATCACTTCCCAGACTCACAACTGTCAATCTTGATCCTATCTCAAGCCCCAAAGGGGCTAAATAAGAGGGAAACTTTTTTCAACCCCCAACACAAAAAAACTTTATTTAAACCCCTTGGGTCAATGGTATAAAGATTATAACGGACACCAACTTCCCCCCCCCATGGGTTCATAAAATAAAGGTGAAATTTTTCTCCCCTTTTTACCGCACACCTCTACTATTTTTAAAATTTCTTGATCAAAACCATTTTATCGAACAGAACTGTTATCCCAAGAATACCCAAAAATGAATATTGGGGTAGCCCTCGCTGGGTAAAGGTCCTGTAAAAGAGTATCCCCTTCCTCTACCGGTTTGAAACAGTTAAAGAAAGTTGGACCCGGAGGGTTCTATATGCTATTTAATATTTATTAATGCCCTCCCAAATGCCTTTCCCCTACCCAAACAAATTTAAGCTTGTGATGACATAGATCCAAAACAGGGCATAAAAAAAAGAGTTCCGTTCTTAATGAAGTTCAACAAAATGACAGGCCTCATAATATTTTCAAAAAAAAAATTTAACAAAAACGACATCCCCCCCCATCTATTTGCGGGGGAAACCATTAGTTCGTTAAAATTCAGATTCTTGGTGAGTGTACCCTTTTAAAACACTATCCACAAAAAAAAAAAATGAAAAATAGACTAAATGTCTTAAAGCTGTTCGGATACAACCCCAACATGGTGTAATTTAGAATCCCAGAATGATGTACATAGCCATATTGGTTTTTTAAATTATTATGTGCTCCCATGTTGTATTACTGAAAGTTCTCTCCCACCCTTGGGTTAATGAAAAGGCTCTCAAATTATTCTTAGCTGTCCCAAATCTAAAAAGGCTTAATATGAGGAAGGGTTTATTTATTAGTGTAGGATTATTGGATTAAATGTTTGTATTAGAATGTTAAGAAATAACAACACTGTCAAATGAATTTTCTAAATGACTAAAAAAAATACCACAGATCTAAATGGATTGTGAAAAAATGAATTCATTAAGTTTACCCAAAGAATTTATACTGTAGGACAAGAGCATTTTCCCCTCCAAAAGGTGTTCATTTTAAAACAAACCTGAATCCCCCCCAAAACATTGCTTAAACCCCCTTCCCTTTTAAACACTTGTTAAACAACTGCTCAAAAAAATTTCTCCCCCTTTAGAATAAGTTATCTCAAGTTATATACACTGATGGATCTAAACAGGAGTCTTCTGGCAGGGCTGCATCTGCTCTGGTTGCCACCTCCTAGTTAAGAACAATAATAATTTTTTGAACTAGGCATAAGAATTAACAACTGGGCGTCTACACTGCAAACTGAATTGTTTGCAATCCTTATGGCACTAAAGCTAACTTATGACACTGAGCTTGACTCTATCATCATTACTGATTCTATGTCATCATTGAAGGCTCTTGACTCATATAATGACTCTAACGGCATGCTCATTGGAGAAGCCAGGTATAGATACTCAAAAATCTGGGACAAAGGAATTAAAGTACATTTGCTATGGATTCCGTCACACATTGGATTACTCCTTCATGATAAAGTTGATATGTTAGCCAAGAAGAGCACCCATAAGGAGAATGTAGAATATAACTTTGGTATATCTGTGTCTAGCATTAGGAATAATATTAGGAGAGAAATACATAATGAAAATGATAGCTATAGGAATGCAGTTAGAAGCCTGAGTAGATCTATAACCCACTATGATAACATGAATGTAGATAAGTATGTTTATGGAGCAACTTACAATGTGAACACTGACTGATGTTGTAGTGGCCAGGCTTAGGCTTGGCTACAAGTACTGACTGATGTTGTAGTGGCCAGGCTTAGGCTTGGCTACAAGTACTGACTGATGTTGTAGTGGCCAGGCTTAGGCTTGGCTACAAGTACTGACTGATGTTGTAGTGGCCAGGCTTAGGCTTGGCTACAAGTACTTCTGGCAGTTTGGGAGACACACAGATGATGATCAAACTAAACGCAAATTATGTGATCAGGCATATGGTCACTGTCTTGAACACTATATGCTTAATTGTGCACTTATTGAGGAATATAGAGATAGACAATATAATAACCTATGTGACATGTCAAGATATCTTATTCATGAAATAAGATACCTGATTGTAACAGATAATTGAAATGTAGATATAAACCCAAATGTACAATTGTTAACCCCTTTGGGGCCTAGTGCCTAGGCCTTTTGTGTATCCATATGCTCTTGCGCTACCGTCCACAGGATGGATATGGGGTGCAAATAAACTAGCCACTTCGGTGGCAAAATCTAAAATCTAACCCTCTGGCTTTATGGCACTATGTTCTGGCACACTAATTCCCTTGTTTTTGACTCTGTATAACTGTTTTCTGCCTGGTTTGTTGCGAGCACTGGAGGGATGTACCTTATAAGATCACTGGAGGAATGTACCTTATAAGATCACTGGAGGAATGTACCTTATAAGATCACTGGAGGAATGTACCTTATAAGATCACTGGAGGAATGTACCTTATAAGATCACTGGAGGAATATACCTTATAAGATCACTGGAGGAATGTACCTTATAAGATCACTGGAGGGATGTACCTTATAAGATCACTGGAGGAATGTACCTTATAAGATCACTGGAGGAATGTACCTTATAAGATCACTGGAGGAATGTACCTTATAAGATCACTGGAGGATTGTACCTTATAAGATCACTGGAGGAATGTACCTTATAAGATCACTGGAGGAATGTACCTTATAAGATCACTGGAGGAATGTATCTTATAAGATCACTGGAGGGATGTACCTTATAAGATCACTGGAGGAATGTACCTTATAAGATCACTGGAGGAATGTACCTTATAAGATCACTGGAGGAATGTACCTTATAAGATCACTGGAGGGATGTATCTTATAAGATCACTGGAGGGTTGTACCTTATAAGATCACTGGAGGGATGTATCTTATAAGATCACTGGAGGGATGTACCTTATAAGATCACTGGAGAGATGTATCTTATAAGGTCACTGGAGGATGTATCTTATAAGGTCACTGGAGGGATGTACCTTATAAGATCACTGGAGGGATGTATCTTATAAGATCACTGGAGGGTTGTACCTTATAAGATCACTGGAGGAATGTACCTTATAAGATCACTGGAGGGATGTACCTTATAAGATCACTGGAGGGATGTACCTTATAAGATCACTGGAGGAATGTACCTTATAAGATCACTGGAGGGATGGACCTTATAAGATCACTGGAGGAATGTACCTTATAAGATCACTGGAGGAATGTACCTTATAAGATCACTGGAGGAATGTACCTTATAAGATCACTGGAGGAATGTATCTTATAAGATCACTGGAGGGATGTACCTTATAAGATCACTGGAGGAATGTACCTTATAAGATCACTGGAGGGATGTACCTTATAAGATCACTGGAGGGATGTACCTTATAAGATCACTGGAGGAATGTACCTTATAAGATCACTGGAGGGATGTACCTTATAAGATCACTGGAGGAATGTACCTTATAAGATCACTGGAGGGATGGACCTTATAAGATCACTGGCACAGTTTTAAGGTTCTAGCACGTAAAGGAGACCGCGAAAAACACGAAAAAACACGGAACAAGACGGACGTGTGTGGGAGGAGGCACTGGTTATAAAGTTTGAGGAAAGTGCTGGTATTGACTGGGCGACATTATCCATCTATGAGGCTAGTAAGACCCTCAGCAATGGTGATCCTGAGACTGACGCTCAAGGCTTCTGCCGTTCCTGCTACTTTGAGTTGGACGGATACGAGATACATGATAGATGATACGGAGTCTTCACGCTGCCGCCGTCGAGAGAGGTCGTCGTCGTCTGCGCTCCTGCTCTGAACACTGATTCCCAAGTTTTTGGGTTATCCTGAGTAATTCTCGACCAGAGCTGAGAGGAAAACTTGCTTGCTGTCACTTCGAGCCCCATCCCTTCAAGAGGGTAAGGCGGTGATAAGCTTGCTTGTTCCCCCCTCTCTTCCCATCCCCCCATCTTCCCCCATCCTTACCCCACCTGAACATTTACACTGGCCCATACACACACACTTTTTACACTGCTGTCCTTCTGACTTTCCTATCTTCTTCTTTTTCGGCAACTTCGTCTTTGGCGAGTTAACACAAGACATTGTGACCATCCTGTAGCCCGTGTGGTTTTTTAAAATCCGGTCGATCTTTGTCTTGGGCCCTGTCCCCCTCACTGCTCGAGGGTAGGCTGTCCCCCTCACTGCTCGAGGGTAGGCTGTCCCCCTCACTGCTCGAGGGTAGGCTGTCCCCTCACTGCTCGAGGGTAGGCTGTCCCCTCACTGCTCGAGGGTAGGCTGTCCCCCTCACTGCTCGAGGGTAGGCTGTCCCCCTCACTGCTCGAGGGTAGGCTGTCCCCCTCACTGCTCGAGGGTAGGCTGTCCCCCTCACTGCTCGAGGGTAGGCTGTCCCCCTCACTGCTCGAGGGTAGGCTGTCCCCTCACTGCTCGAGGGTAGGCTTCCCCCACTGCTCGAGGGTAGGCTGTCCCCCTCACTGCTCGAGGGTAGGCTGTCCCCTCACTGCTCGAGGGTAGGCTGTCCCCCTCACTGCTCGAGGGTAGGCTGTCCCCCTCACTGCTCGAGGGTAGGCTGTCCCCTCACTGCTCGAGGGTAGGGCTGTCCCCTCACTGCTCGAGGGTAGGCTGTCCCCCTCACTGCTCGAGGGTAGGCTGTCCCCTCACTGCTCGAGGGTAGGCTGTCCCCCTCACTGCTCGAGGGTAGGCTGTCCCCCTCACTGCTCGAGGGTAGGCTGTCCCCCTCACTGCTCGAGGGTAGGCTGTCCCCCTCACTGCTCGAGGGTAGGCTGTCCCCCTCACTGCTCGAGGGTAGGCTGTCCCCCTCACTGCTCGAGGGTAGGCTGTCCCCTCACTGCTCGAGGTAGGTGTCCCCCTCACTGCTCGAGGGTAGCTGTCCCCTCACTGCTCGAGGGTAGGCTATCGTTAGGGCTGACCTTCATAAGTCAGCGACTTAGGATGTCTAGGTCTACTCGCAGGAAAGTTTTACTTTTTTTAAGGTAATGTTGAGGTGTCGATGTACCTTCCCAGGCATCATGACACGCATACGAGTACGGATACGGGTTCCAGACAACCTGAAATCTAATAGGGAAATTCTGCAATGCATTTGCTCCAATTCCACTGTTGCACCGGTTGATCTTTTTAAGACCAGCTCTGGTGCAGTTCTGCTCCTCTCTTCTGAGGAAGAATTACTTCAATTGCTTAAACCTGATGTTCTTGAGAAATTACAGACTCTGGGAGTTATCCCTATTCCTCCTGAGAGTTACCAGGCTCAAAGGACTGTCTTTGTTGCAAGGATAAGTAGTTTTTTGAGGGACTGCTCTCCAGAACAACTTATTGCTGACCTAAATACCGATAACCCAGAAATTACAGTGCTTAAGGCATACAAATTTTCACAGCCTTCCAGCAATCGCTTCTCACTTAAGTTGATCCTGCAAACTCCAGATGAAGCCAAATTCTTGTGTCAACATGGATTTAAATACTCTGGTACCAGATGCCCTCCTGATCAAATATCTCTGGAGAGATATGTCCATGTTATGCAATGTTTTAAATGCTATGAGTTTGGACATACTTCAAATAAATGTAGCAAACAAACACCTGTTTGCAGTATATGCTCTGGTGAGCATCTTTTCAAAGTTTGTGATAATAAAAATAACCCCAAGTGTGTCATTTGCCATGGGAAACATCATGCTGTTTCCCCAAACTGTCCTGCTAGGAAAGATGCTATTCAGAAAATTCTAGAGGCCAAGAAACAGGCAACTTCTGCAAAACCCACTACTCAAGCACCTCCAACAATGTCTCAAGCATCATTTCCAAACCTCCCTGGATATGGTGGGCCTCCTCCAGCCACCTCTGCCAGTTCCAATGTTTGGACTACTGCCCCTCCTGCAGCGCCCCATTCTTCCCCTATTGTGTCTCAAGTTCCAGAGTCAGCACCACTACCTAAATCTCCTGGATCCTCTGAGGCAGAGAGAGGTCCTCTTCTGTTCATGCTGGCCAAGGAGATTGCTGGAAACAATGTTAAACTCTGTTCCTCCATCTTCAATGACTTGTTAGTGGCTAATGGGTTTGCTCCCATAAATATTCCAAAGAATGTACAGTTGATTATGGATCAACCTCCTCAAGATAGGACGTATGTGCCCACCACAACTCCCATACATGAGCAACCTTCCTTTACTTCCACTACTAATGTATTGACAGAACCTGTTTCAACGCCAGGTGCTCCAGTATTAACTACCAATGAACCTGCACCAGACATTGGTGCTCAAAATACCGCTATTGAAGCTGACCCTGTTATACAAATGCCTTCACGTAATAGTTCTATGGATTGGACGAACTCTCATTTGGAGCAACCAATGTCTCCCCCTCTGGGAGAATCTTTGAGGCCAGTACATGGATGTACCACACCTCTTCAATCAGAAGACTCTAATGATTCTTTAGATGTCTCCAATTGCAGTGAAGACGTAGACGTGATCGGAACGCAACAAACTACTCAAAACTATCTCTTTCTCTGATGAATCAAGTAGGGAGAGTATGGGCAGGGAAAGACGAAGCACTCGTAGTACTGGAGCCGTATCTAAAAGACTCCAAAATCATGCGAACAAGAAGCAATAATGGGAATAAAATTGTTCAAGTTAATATAAAACATTTCTTTAATAACCGTTTCCTCCTTGAGGTTGAATTGTGTAACCATAACCCTGATATCATTCTCCTTAATGAGACAGCTGCAAGGGAAGACCAACATATTAAGTTACGTGGGTATTATACTATAGAGAAATCGAGAGGGCCCTTCAGTGGAGTGGCCATCCTAGTTAAAATAGGGCATGTCTTTCGTCCCATTCATTTTGATGAGGACAACATTCTTGCTGTGGAACTAACTACCTCATATGGCCAGTTAATAGTTGCAACTGCCTATTTCCCTCCTCGGCAGTCATATATAGCCTCTATCCCTTTGCATGGGTTACTTAGTAGAAATGTTCCCACTCTACTAGCTGGTGATTTTAATGCCCATCATCCTGCACTTTTCAATTGTGGAGTCGGAAATCAACGAGGTGACTTAAAAGGAAAGCAGTTATTTAATATCATGTCAGCACGACACCTCTCCTTTCAAGGTCCCTTTTTAAGACATTTGTAGGCCACCGACCAGGGACACCTGACATAGTCTTGACCAATAGAGATTGTGACCTCTACCACTGCAGGGTCTCCCTGGTGGCGATGTGGGTTCCGATCACATCCCAGTTATCATCACTCTGCAGGCCTCACCGTTTAGGATTCCCACTCCTCCAAAAATTAACTTAAACTCTCTGGGATTTGACCCATTCAGAGAATACCTGGGCCATGACGATACCATCTCACTTGATGGCCAGCCTCTCGATAAAATCGATGAAGCATTACACTCTTTGCATGATCGAATACTAGAGGCAACACATGCAACTTGTCAAACAACAACATCAAAAATATACCAGCAATATAAACCTACTTCCGAAATACGTGACTGCATGAGGAATTATCAAACTGAATGTAACAGGCATCTCCTCACAAGTCAGCCAACTCGGGCTGTCCTGCAGATGTTGAGGAGAGAACTAATTACTTTGATTTCCCAACATAAGAACGAATTGTGGAAACATCTTGTTCAACAAGCAAACCAGTATAAACGTCAACCGGAAAAGTTTTGGAGCAAGATTCGTCAGCTTTTAGGGGCTAAACATAAGGCTGCTAACTACCTTACATACATTTTTACTGACGAAGATGATGAAGAAATAACCATAAAATTAGAAGATCCACAAGACCAAGTTAATTTAATGGGTGAGGTGTGGGAGAAAATTCTCACCCACAATACGACTAGAAGATTCAATAATATCCACTATCAAGAGGTCAATACATGGAGAGATGACAACCTACATGATCTCCAACCGCTCCCACTGATTGATATATCTTCTCTTGAAGAGGATCATCCTCTCACTAGACCAATCTCCCTCAGAGAATTGAGTCAAGTTATAGGTAAAATGAGGAACAAAGCACCGGGTTTATCAGGAATAACTGTCAAGCAAGTAAAATACTTACCTAGGAATTGTAAAGAAACTCTGTCAACATCTTTAATGCCATTCTGGCCACCGGACATTTTCCAATTGCTCTTAAAACAGCGAAGATGATTTTTATTCCAAAACCAAATAAAGATGTCCATAAACCTGATAATTATAGACCTATTTCGTTACTAGAGGTCACGGGTAAAGTCCGTGAGAAGATTATTGCTAATAGACTAAATTATTACATGGAATACAATCACCTTTTTACTGAGAAACAATTTGGTTTCCGCAATCATAGAGGGACCCAACATCATAGAAATAGTGACTCTAGAGGTACCCAACATGCTGTTGCATAAATATATTTCGATGCTGTTAGCTTGCGGAAACAAGGCAATCTTGCCCTTATTGCCACCAGAGATGTTCATAAAGCCTTTGACAGCTTATGGCATGATGGCCTCATTTACAAACTGATTGACCTTCCTGAACACAACTGGACCTTTCCCTTTGCTTTATATACAACTTCCTCTCAGTAGAAAAATTTTTCCTTTCTTTAGTGGTAAGACAGCTGAACCGTTTATACCGACAGCTGGTGTACCTCAGGGCTCGTGTCTTAGCCCAATATTATTCAATATTTATGTCAATGATCTACCTCAACCGGAGTATAATGATACAATTATTACTCAATTTGCTGATGATGTAATTCATGTAGTTTCGTCCACTCCTGTTACAGGTAAATATAAATATGAGAGGGTCATAGAAAAATGAATACAGAATTACGTAGAACAGCGAACTGGGAGAGGAAATGGCGTATTACTACTAACCCAGACAAAGTTCTTATCAGTACAATTGGCTGTTTTTCCTCCACCATTGAAGATAAAGGGGGTATCTCCATCAGAGGTATTCCTATAGCCATTCATAATCCTAATAAGATACTGGGTTATGAAATAGACAGAATACTTCACTCCACTTCCCATGTCACCAAAAAGATAAATTTAGCTAAAGCTCGACTTGCCACTTTATTCAGATTTCAATCAGCTCCATCTCACGTGAAAAAACACCTGTATAAGATGATGATAAGACCCTTACTTGAATATCCGTGTGTGCCTTTGTCATTAACAACAAAAACAAACATGCTTCAACTACAACGAGTTCAGAACAAAGCACTCCGTGTCATCACAGGCACCAGGAGAAGAGATAGAATTCGAATGGCTGATCTACATGTTCAACAAGACATTGTTGCAATGAATGTTCGGCTTGATCAGTTGAAGAAAAGGCAATTGTATACCATGCAGGATTTGTATCTCCCAGACAGAGAACATCCTACCTTTTTGTCAATACCACCGATTACGTTATTAATGCAGCCCCCATAGAACTCAAAGGATGACCCTCCATCAGAGAGTGAGAAGATATATACATAAAGATGATTTTCAACGCCCCAAGATCTTGAGTGACCTTCCAGAGGATCCACATGATTGGGTAACTCCAGAACCTTTCTATGTCTACTGATATCACTTCTAACCCAAGTTCTGGTGATTCCTGTTTTTACTCTACAGCTATTACATCCATTTAAGTAACAGTGCCAATAATACAAATGTTGGACACCACCTTGCAAAGCATGCCGGCCAGCATTTCTTGATAGCAGTTTGTACAACCATCACTCGCCTTGCTATCGTCCTTTAATTTACGTCCAGCAATTTATTAAAAAAAAAAAAAAAAAAAAATTGCACTTAGTATACCCTTTGCCGATACAGAGTCATGCAACTATAACTTTGTTATATCTGTGTGACACTGTTGGGCAAATGTTATGCCCCTTTTGATATATTATCTTGATATACCACTAAACACATATATTATGCACCAAAGTGGTTGGGCCACTTACCTTTTTTATCCTTCCTCCACACACACTCCCTATTTTTCCCAATTTCCATCCTTACCTATCCTTCTTCCTTCCCCATCTTACCAAAGCTCTGGTCATGATGATGAAGGCACTGGTGCCTCTGAGTGGGCACCTCTGTAAGGTATCCCCTAGTGTGATATGTTCACTAGGAATACCACAATCCTGGATGTTGAAAATGGCATAAAATCGACAAGTTGATGATTAAGACACGTCTCGTCTACACAGTAGACTTCTTCAGTCACATACAGAGGCAGCAAGTGTAGTTGTAAATGAAGATGATGTAATCAGTCCCTCAACTTTGGAGAAAAAGTATTTGAGGTGGTCAGTCCCTCAGCCTGGAGGAGAGCTCAGTTCCATGGTCTGGAACGATCGTTCCAGACCAAGTGTCTTGATCATCGACTGCAATTATGTATTAAAGACGTGATAAGGTGACTGGTACTGTCTAGGTATTAACAGGGTGATTACCACTGGCAGGGTGACGACAAGTGACCTTCCCTCACCCTCCATGCCAACCTCATAATCGGCTTTCGTATTTAATACACGGTTGAAATATTACAAGTTTGTTTGCTGTAAAGCTCCGCCACAGCTTGCTTGCTGATGTATACACTCCGGAATATCTATACTGAATTCCCGTATGCTCCTCCCTTGCACCCTGACCTCTTGTATTCCCTTCCACACATACTGTTTATTATCACCACTTTGCACTTCTCTTTATTATCTTCGGCTTCCTTCTATGCACCGTTCCAAATTTATCCACCAGTTTCTGCAAATTCTTTGGATTTGCCAAAAGTACTGTTATATGAACACATCAACTGTAAGATCTCCCACTTTATATCACAATGTTTATCTTCAATAACCACAGCTCCTCCTAACACTACCACAACAAGGTCTGAGAGCCTCCATACTCACCTCATAACACCTGCGGCTCATCACCTTGCTGGACCCTCTCCACAACCTCTTGGACAGCTTATGTACAGTACATCTGGACTGGCTCCATATACTGGCTTGGTTCCACAATCTTCTGACAGGTTATGTACACCTGGCTGGGCTCCAGCCTCCTTTAACTTTTTCTGTACTTTATTAGATGGGCTCCGTTCTCCAATTTAAGGTAGACTCCGTCCCACTGTCTTGCTTTACTGCCGACCGGAGGCATCAGTGACTGAGGAAGCAGTCAGTTCCTCGGCGCTAAACTAGACTTTTAAAGGAAGCGCTACACGTGTCACCTCTCGCCGGCCAAGCCAGCTGTGAGGGATTAAGATAACTACCACGAGTATTCCTCCTCACGCCGTCATTCATACCATTCACCATGTACGCCATGGTGGAATGTGCAGAGACATACACCTCCGTACCAAGCAAGCGTTGTCTTCATCACTGGCGCTATCTGTGGCTTGGGTACCAACACTACTGGCGCTATCTGTGGCTTGGGTACCAACACTACTGGCGCTATCTGTGGCTTGGGTACCAACATTACTGGCGCTATCTGTGGCTTGGGTACCAACATTACTGGCGCTATCTGTGGCTTGGGTACCAACATTACTGGCGCTATTCGTGGGTTGGGTACCAACATTACTGGTGCTATTTTAAGGGTACCAACATTACTGGGCTATCTGTGGTTTGGGGACCAAATTGGGCTTTCGTCTTGGTACCAACATTACTGGCCTATCTGGCGGGTAAAATTACGGGCCCCCATTGTTTTGGGGTACCAACATTCTGGCGCTATTGTGGCTTAAAAAACACTACGGGCCCCATTGTGGCTTGGGTACCAACATTACTGGGCATTTGGGTTTTTAAACATTCTGGCCTATCTGTGGTTGGGGGTACCAACATTACTGGGCTTTTCCCTTTTTGGGGTAAACATTACTGGGCTATCTGTGGCTTGGGTACCAACATTACTGGTATTTGGGTTTGGGGTCCAAATTACGGGCCCCCATTGGTTGGGTACCAACATTACGGGCCCCCTTTTGGGCTTGGGTACCAACATTACTGGGCTATCTAAATTTTAAACATACTGGGCTACGGGGTTTGGGTACCAACACTACGGGGCCATCTGTGGTTGGGTACTAACATTAGGGGTTATCTGTGGCTTGGGTCCCAAATTTTTTCCTATCTGTGGCTTGGACCAACATTACAAAATATTTGGGCCGGCCCCCCCAAAAACATTCGGGCTATCTTTTTTATAACATATGGTGCTATCTGGGGTTTTTGGGTACCAACATTACGGTGCTAGGGGTTTTTGGGTCCAAAAACATTACTGGGTATTTGGGGTGTCCAAAAACATTACTGGCCCATTGGGCTTGGTACCAAAATTATGGGTATTGGGGCGGGTACCAACATTACTGGGGGTTTTGGGGTTTTGGGGGAAACATTGGGTATCGGGTTGGGGGCCAACATACTGGGCTATTGGGCGGGTACCAAAATTACTGGCGGTATCGGGGGCTTGGGTACCAACACTGGGGGCGCTATCTGTGGCGGGTACCAACATTACTGGCGCTATCTGTTTTTTGGGGGTACCAACATTACTGGCACTACCGGGTTTGGGTAAAAAATTACTGGCACTATCGGGGGCCCCTTTTTTACCAACATAATGGGTCGGGCCCCCTTCCCGGGGGACGTAGTTACATTACTGAAAATATATATATTAGTCATTTCATCTATTACAATTTCTCCATGTAGCTAAATATAAAATTAATACAAAAATGGAGATGCAATCCCCCCCCAAAAAAAAAGTATTACCACTAAAACAATGATGACAACTGTGGGTTGCAGTCTCTACAAGATTAATTTTTAAAATTTTGAAATCTTTTATTAAAAAAGAATTTGTTTGCCACTTTTTTTTAAAGGGTTTTTCATGGAGGCGTTCTACACTGTATGTAGAGCCCAGTCTATGGTCCTGTCTCTGTCCAAAACCCTTTGCATTTTATTCACTGATATGTCTATACAAATCGTACTGCCAGAGACACTTATAACGAAAACGCTAACCGAGTTTTCCCCCGTAACACCTTCCAATCCCCCCCACCTTGCTATTTTCTCAACAGATATGTTGAACTTTACACAATTCATTACGATGGAAAAAATTTAAACCACTGGGGGCAATACCGTAGGGGGCTTATTTCCCATTAATAATAATAATAATAATAATAATAATAAAAAAAAAAAAATAATAATAATAATAATAAAATTGGGGGGAAAAAATTTTTTTTCCCCCAAAGTTGTAATTGATAAATTTTTTCCCAAAATGAATAGATATCATTAATGTGTTGTTTTGGGTTAACATTAACTAAAAGAACCAACGAATTAACACGCATGCGCGAGATGCCTCGTGAAGTGGGCGGGGGGCTGGGTAGGGGGGGGAAAGGGAGTGTAAAAGGGGGGCCTCCCCGACCCGAGATCAGGTGGGGGAAATGGCCTGTCGAATTTGGAGACTCCGCCCACCAAATGGGGGTTTTTACCTCCTTTCGTAATGTGGAGGAATATCCAGTGAAGCGGCGAATATCAAGTGGGACAATCTCCAGGGGGTCCAGAATAGGACAATAATTGTGAAATAAGGTGTGCCCCCAAGTGACGCGGTCATAGGCCTATTTGAACTAGTAAAATACCAAAAGGGGGGGGATAAAGTCGTAACCCCTGATGCGGGGGAGTTTTCCCCTGAGAAGAGACTGAAATGTTTTTTCGATGAAAAAAGGAAAGGGGTAATATAGTGAAACCGAGTTGTAAATAATCGGGGGTTGATTCCCCCGGGGGCGAGTTTAGTTTGGGGCCCGCCATCCCCGCCCCCCTTTGGCGCGGTTGAAATGAACTAACATATCGCAAGTTATCTACCGAAATCCAAGTACGAGACTGTAAATTTTTATAAACTAGTGGGGCATTGCCAGGAAAACGTAATAAAAAAGTTATACGATAAACAGTACAAAATCGGATTAGTGAGAGGATCTGTTTTTGCTCCCCCCCCCCCAACCACATGTTAATTCGCCCGGTCTTTTGGGGAAAAGAGTGCAGGGAAAATTTAAACCCCTTCCCTTTGGGACTCGCGAGACATTTACCCCCATCGCTCAATCAGAGCAGGGGGAAAATCACCGGGGGAACGACTCCCTCATCTAAACCCAAGTACCTTTTGGAATTTGTTTTGGCCAATGATATTTTAAAAAAGAGATGTACTTTAGCTAGGTCAACGTTTACATACCCGCTATAAATGCTGTTAATTAGGTGAGTGTTGGTCATGCTAACTTAACTGTGTGTTCTCTACCCTCTTCTCCTGTTTGATCAGTTGTTTAATCCAATACAGCCCCCTTAAATTTAACATAACAAAATTTTTTTAAAAATGATCTTCTCAGATTTATTTATACTGGTCCAGAGTGCAGGGGGGTTTAAAGAGAATAGAAGGTCCCCCCTTTGGGGGGGGGGGAATATCGGAAAAAAGATTTTTTTATCCCCCGGGGGGTTTTTTTATTGCTAGTGGTGGTGTCCCAGATAGACTTATCTCTAACCCCCCCCCACAATAATAATAATAATAATAATAATAATAATAATAATAATAATAATAATAATAATAATAAAAAATTTTTATTTAATTATACTTAATAATAATTATTGGGGGATATTATTTTTATTATTATTATTATTGATAAAGTACTGTATGTCACAAAACCCACCAGAGAGTAAATATTTTGACTATCATGAAATGTAAAAAAAGACACAAAAAACTTTATACTAATACATTGTTATCAATACCCCCAAAAATTTTTAAAAGGGGGGGGACTGCTAAGCCAGCGGAAGGCCTCGGGCAGATGACCAGAAGCTCCAACTGTGGCTCATCATATGACTAAAGACCCGCGTCACGAAACATTTTCCCAAAATAATGCAAAATTCCCCTTTTCAAATCACCATAAATTTCGTTTTTTTTTGGAAAAAAATTTTTGTAACACATTTTTTATGATATTTTTTTAGATGTTTTTTTTTATTTATATATATTAGTCTAGCATTAGGAATAATATTAGGAGAGAAATAAATAATGAAAATGATAGCTATAAGAATGCAGTTAGAAGCCTGAGTAGATCTAAAACCCCCCCATGATAACATGAATGTAGATAAGTATGTTTATGGGGGCAATTTTAAAATTTAACAGACTGACTGATGTTGTAGGGGCCCCCGGGTTTGGGGGCTAAAGTAAAGACTTTGTTGTAGTGGCCGGCTTCGGGGTTGGCTACAAGTACTGACTGATGTTGTGTGGCCAGGCTTTGGTTTTGGGTACAAGTACTGACTGATGTTGAGGGCCCGGGGTTGGGGTTTTTCCCCAAGTACTTCTGGGCAGTTTGGGAGAAAAAAGATGATGATCAAACTAAATGCAAATTTTGTGACGGATATGGTCACTGTCTTGAACACTATGTCAATTGTCCATTATTAGGAATATAGAGATAGACAGTATAAAAACCTATGTGACATGTCAAGATATCTTATTAGTGAAGGTGGATACCACTTATTCAAAAAAAAATTTTCCCCAAATTTTTTTGTAACGTGAACTGTAGATATAAACCCAAAAAAAATTTTCCCCATGAACGTGCCTATCTGTGTCATGATAATGCGAGCACAGATGGGCATGTTTGTGGGCAATTTCGGGGGAACAGACTGATTTTTTGTGGGGGCCCCGGAAAAACGGCAAAAAATACTGACTGATGTTGTAGTGGCCAGGCAGGCCCGGGTTTTTTTTGACAGTTTGGGAGACACAGATGATGATCAAACTAAATGCAAATTATGTGATCAGGCATATGGTCACTGTCTTGAACACTATGTGCTTAATTTGCACTTATTGGGGAATAAAAGAGATAGACAGTAAATAACCTATGTGAATGTCAAGATTTTTTACCATGAAATAAGATACCTGCTTGAAAAAGATAATTGAAATGTAGATATAAACCCAAATGTAAAATTTTTTAAACCCCCCTTTTGGGGGGCCCTAGTGCCTAGGCCTTTTGTGTATCCATATCCCCTTGGGTACCGTCCACAGGATGGATAGGGGGGACAATAAACTACCACTTCTGGAAATCTAAAATCAAAGGTTTGGCAGGTTGGGGGTAAGTAATCAAGTAAGTTATACACAAATACAGCTACATAGATTATCATACATAGCACATATGGGGGGGGAAACCCCCCAGGATAACCCAAAAAAGTCAAGTGATTTTTTTCCCCAAGGGGGGGCCTTTTTTAGGTGGAGGGGGGGCCCCACCGGGAATTCCCCCGGGCCCCGGGGGTTTTTTCCAGATGGCGACCCGGCCCGGCTCCCTGGCGTGGGAGTGAGAGCCAAATCCCCCCTGGGGGGGGGACCCTCCGGTAGGACCAACGGGGCCCAGGCCTAGCCATATTTCCCCCCAAAACACGAGGCAGGGGGTAGATAGTTCCCGGCCCCCCCTGGTCTGCCCCCTTTCCCCCCCCAAAGGGGAGGGGACGGGAAGGGCAGGCTTGCGAGCCGCAGATGGAAAAGGGCCCAGTTTTGGGACCTACCCTGCCCTAAAAGGGGTTTGGGCATGGGGGAGCGACCTCCTTTTAATATCTTTTTTTAGGATACTAAAAAGGGGATAATGTCTTATTGTTATATTATAAAAAAAATATACTAGGAAAAGGAAAAAATTAGTTGTTTATATTTACATTTTGGAGCAAAAAAAAAAAAACATTCTCCTGCCTTTCTGTCGCTACATTCATTAGGTCCCTTTTTGGGCCTTTTTTTAACTGGTTCATGCTATGAAGGGTTTTTGACATGTGCAGGCAGTCTGGTCCCTCCTTTATTGCTGTACAAAAAAGGTGTTTGAAGCCTGGCACTGACTGGGGGGACTAAAAATTGTCCCCTCCCCCCCTATACTATGACTGCTTTGGTTCCCGCCTTGAAAAAAATTTGGGAGCAAGATATTCTGGACACTGTTTGTGAGCAATTTTATTTTTATTTAACTTCAGTTTTTTTTCCCCCTGTCTTTAGCATTCAGCATATCTAATTTTTTTCACCCCGGCCCCATTTTTCTTGATCCCAGGCCCCGGATGAATTTTAAATTTTTTTTTGGGTGTTTTGGGGTTTTTTTTCAAGGCAGAGTACCAGAAGAGCAAGGGGGGGAGTCCATATGACATTGTATTATGCTAACATAGTGTCCTTTCGAGCCTCAGTAGGTAAAAGGGCTCTACGAAAGGTTGTATTTAACAAAAACTAAAAACCCCTGGGGTAAATGGGGGGGGAATTTGATCCTCCGTCTGCTTAGAAAAACCGCCCACAGGATGGGTATGGGGTGCATAAAAAAGATATCAAACTAACTAACTTAGCATCGAAAGTGTGAATTATAATTTCAGAAGCCCCATTCTTTTATAAATATACTGTGTATACACTATTATGTATAAAGGTACACACAGGGGTATGTATATACACCAGAATTTACTTTTTAAAACCTATTTAAGAAATTAAAATTTTTGTCTGGTGGTGCAAAGGTTCGTGCATTTCCCTTTAAAAATAATAATAATAATAATAATAATAATAATAATAATAATAATAAATAATATAATAATAATGATTATTATTATTATTATTATTGTTTTTTTTACAAGTACATGATACAACTATGACAGACGTAGCTGACATAGCTGACGTACTATATAGGAAGTCCCTGGTTATGCACAGGGATTTCTGACAACTTAGGTTAATCTTGTCCCCCAGGGTGCGACCCACACCAGTCGACTAACACCCAGGGACCTATTTACTGCTAGGTGGATATGGACAGCAGGTGTAAGGGACTTAACACCCTGTTACCTACTTACTACTAGGGGGATAGGGGCAGCAGGTGTAAGGTGATTTAAACCCAGGTACCCTTTCTGCTAGCTGGACAGAGACAGTAGGTGCAAGGACTAATACCCGGGTTCACCTTAATGTGTGGAAGTGGAGGGCGTCATAGCCAACAAGAGCGCCTACTACACCAGTCTACATAAGAGCCCATCAACACACAACAGTGAGAGACACCAAAGACTTCCTTTTTTCAAAACCAGAGAAATACTCAGACGCACTAAGAAAAGGTGAAAAATTCTGCACTTGATATCCAGCAACCTCAAACCTTCACTCATGTACGAACTACATGAGATCCATCGACATCATATTCCCCTCAGACCAATCATGTCAGGTATAGGCAGTGTACAAACAAATTAGCCGGGTTTTGCCAAACATCTTTCCTGCCTTCTGGGGGCCATCAGCCCCGCTGCATTCAGGCGACCTTTCAACCCATCACAGACCCTCTATCCGAAAAAAAGTTTGGGCGTCACTTCCCTCTTCACAAAGTTGCCCACCACACAAACCAAACCCATTTTTTTCCCCACATAAAGTCAGTCAGGGGTTATATCTCACTACCTCCTGGAGACTTTGTTGACCTAATTGAACTTCAAAAAAAATTCCCCAAATGTTTCTCTTTTAACAACATGGCGTGGGAATGGGCCCCTTTCCCAAACAACGCCTAAATAATACATGGAAAACTTAGAAAGTGAACGAACGCTTTTCCAACATAATATTCCCCCATCGTTACAGATACGTTACGTGGACGACGTCCTCATGATAACTCCCAATAAGATAAGTAAGATGTATGTAAAAACAATTAGGATTTTATTTCGAAACGTTTTACGTACACAATAGGTTTATTCTTTTTGAATACAAAGGGGGCAGTGGAGGTGTAAAGACGATGTCATCAGTCCATCATCCTTTAAGACGTAGCTTTGAGGCGGTCAGTCCCCCAGCCCGGGGAAAAGTTTCTGTTCCATAATCATTTACCTTTTTAAAGAGGAAAATTTAGGAATGTATAATAAGACAAGGGATGAGGTTGAAGCAAGTAAAAGAGGAATATTAATGTTGAAGAAAGTGGTCTAAAACTGGAGGAGAAAGTAAAAATACTGAAAGAAGCCATGGAAAAAAAAAAAGAGTGAGCAAATGTGGCAACAGCTTTCCCCCAATCAGGAAGCATAAGATGAAAGGAGAA
>WNWK01027594.1:0-26145 GCA_009830355.1 Cherax destructor | reverse complement strand
AGGACCTCAACACCGCAAGTAGTGCAGATGCTGCATGGAACCCGTGCCATACCCTACCCTTCACGCCAGTAAACCAGCAATCCGGGATAGCAACCTACATCCACCGAGCCATCTCGGCGGACAAAAGAGAGGGCGGCCGGATATCCCCCACAAGCATACCGCCTTCGGCCACCACCCCGGAATCCGAAAGGTGGCCTCCAGAGATACACCCGTCGCCCGAAAGATACCCAAAGCCACCCCCGGGTGACCGGAGAGGATCGGGACATCCCCAGGCGATCCAGATTCCACGGCAAACTACACCACCGCCAAGGACCTCAACAGAATGGGATGGACTACGATACCCTTCCCCCTACCTAGGAACTAGAATGCCTGAGGAGAGAAGCTCCCAGGGTAAAACTGGGAAGGAAATAAGGGAGGGATGAGGAGGAGGAGGAAAGGAAAAGGGAGGATGGGGAGATGGGAAAAGGGAGGGGGATTGGGGGTATTAGTCGGTCTGAGGAAGAAGACCAAAAGGTCCAATTCCTCAGACCGATAGCCTCTTTACCACGTCAAGGAGCCCCCCTTAAAGAGGTCTGTTGTTGAAAGCAAATGTCAAAACACTTAACAAATTTCCACACCTAGGAAATATGTTGACTAATCTAAACCAGTCTCTGATGATGGAATAGATGACTGATGACAATATAATACCTGTACTGTAATTGCTTAATCATATATGTAATTATGAATACTTTTGTACCAGAAGACAATTAATAAAAAGGCATGCTTAGTATTTTCTCCAAGAGGAACACCAAATCATATACCATTTTGCTTCGTATGAGTCTTGTCATTTAAATGTAAAAGCACTTAATTGTACTTGGATTCTTAAAATCTGAGAATTTTTTTATAAAGTCAATTGAAAGTGAGACATTAAAGGCCAACATTATTGTGGAGAGTTAATAAAACTAAAGTAGACAGACTTAATTTTAATGAGACTGAGCCATGACATGAGGACCAGGCAGTGTGCCCTGGCATTTATCACAGATAGTGGCTGGTCACGTGGTGGTGGTACAAGTTAAGGCTGCACTCGTTCTTCTCACTCAACTGGATCAGCACGGATTCACAAAGATTTACACACTAAGTTTCCCCATTACTCTGGATTTGAAGTGGGTCAAAATCACTCGCAATAAATCCAGTTATGCTTGGCAAAATGGTGTCGAAAATGCAGAAATATCCATAATTCTGTTTAAGAGGATGGAAAAGAGCAATATGAATCTTTAGAGAATCTGTGTCTAGAATAGAATACTTTTATACATTACCATTTATTGCACAAAAGCATATATCAAGATTCATCCACAGTCACAACTTGACAATAATTAATTATCCATACTCGGTCCCCTCCCTTATCTCCTGGTAAAGAATACTGGCATGCAGTGCACAATATGACTTCATTATTTATTAAAATGATATGTAAATCCTGCTAAGGTTCATTTTCTTCAAGCTTACTTTAGCAAGCTGGCACAATTACACTTCTGAAGAAATGCAAGAACAAAATGCACTTGTAGCAAAAGCCAAAAATCTAATATTCTTAAAACATATGTAAAATACTGCTGAACTTTAATATCTAATGAGTCAATATTAAGTTCACTATTACTATAAAAAACATGTAACAATACTTCATTTTCTCTGTCCAGTATGAACATATTAATACTTAATATTTTATATGTATCATTTTGTTCTGGCATTTACATCCATGCTCAATGAAAAACAAATTAATTCAATTTAAGCAAGATATTCCAAAAATCTATATCTTTAACCAAAGAGTAAATTTAAATGAGAAAATGGACTATAAATATCAAAGACTTCTGAGTTACAATGTTTTATGCATTTTAAAAATAGGTACAGTGGAACCTCGATTTTCGTATGCCATAATTCATTCCAGAAGGCTGTTGGAGTGCCATTACCGAACGAATTTGTTCCCATGAGGAATAATGTAAATTAGATCAGTCCGTTTCAGACCCCCAAAAATACTTACAATAATACATATACATAATTGTTCGAGTTGGGAGCTGTACGAAACTCGGGGTACCACTGTAAAACTGTAGTTATTTTCTATTTTTTTTTTTAATATTTTTGGGTATCTGGAACGGAGTAATTAGATTTACATTATTTCTTATGGGAAATATTAACAAAAAATACATTTTATATAGAATAACTATAGTTTTACATACAACCTAGGGCATACGAAAACCGAGGTTCTATTGTATTTGATTCTGAATAGTCTGGGAGTTTTAAAATCCTCTAATAGACATTAACTAAAACCAAAAGAGCTGAATAATTTACAGTATCAAATACGTGCCCAAATTGCTTCACTGCAACATGCTTTCATCACAGCTGAACTAGAACAAAATTAATTATTGCATACATCAACATTTCAAAACTCAAGTCATGTGGGACATTAAGAATATTACCAATATTGAAGATCAACAGGAAATTACTGTAATCTGCAGTTCTTGAAATGTAGGTTCTCATAATCTGAATTGAGTTGTCTGAATTCTACTCACTATAAACAGTTATTGAATTATGTACCAAGGACTAATGCAAAATATATTTCAGGGGAGATGACTACATTCTACAGTGTAAGATTGCATAATAAGGTGTGCCAACTTTAACTCTGCAAATATAAAATTTACAATAAAGACATGTTCCTTGAACTATAGAATTTTTATCTTCATGATTACCATTACTTGATAGCTGCACAATGAAATGCAGCAAGAATTTGATTTTTTTTCTTAGTTTTAACAGAAGTTGCATAAAAATTTAAAAATATTTAGACAAATTACATAGTGTACTCAACTTGTGCATGTTTATGAGAAACAGATAATGAGTTTTTTATACAAAAGATTAAGAATAGGGGTCATAATCTAAATTAATTAAATCCAAGTCCAACTGATTTGTCACTTGCCAAATATGGGATTCCACTAACCTTTAAATTTATAATGTAATACAATCCCCTATTGCATCTTCATCCATACAGTGTTTTTAATTTCATTCACACACATCATTCTAGTCAATGTTCATAAAAAGTATTGATGATGAGATTAAGAATGGGGATGATATTTAGATGAATTACCATACTTTCAAGTGAATAACTACATCCATACACTCCAGGCATAATACAATTACCATGACTTACTGTATTTGATTGACACACTTAAGACATAACTGTGTGACGAAGCACCTAACAGTCTGAAATCTGTTCTGTGCAAAAATGCTTCAATTAGAAAAAAATAATATCTAACCATAGGCAGTTACAAAAAAGAGTACAAAAGCCTACTTACAATTCTAGAGGATTGCACGCAATGATGCCGGCAGGTTCCCTTAGATACATAGCAGGGTTCATCATCGGCAAAATATAACTAAATACAATTGGCCGACTTTAATGTACCTGCATAGTTACTTCACCGCAATATTTGCAACATTACATAACTGTGTCAGACTTCCAAATCACTGGTAACAGAAATTATTATTTCTGACATCATTTACACATGAATGATCTCTTACAACTGCAAACAGTACTTCGCTTATGGCCTCAAGGGGGTGGGACAATGTTAATGCCTTTGAACGCTTTACATGCAACCATGGAGGCCACTGCTAGAGCACCTTGCTGTGACAAGACATTCTAAGGGTCATATTGCAAGGCCATATTTACTATTAACCTTATGTGCAACTAAATTGAACTATACTGATCATATTTAAACATGCTACATATATTAGTTATTATCCTTAATAATTAAAGATATTCCTTTGTATGACATTTTAAGTTGTACATAAGATTGGAAAAAATACAGCAGTGTGATATGGCCTCAAATTCTCATACTTTGGCATTTAATACCTGTAGTTTAAAGTAGTCTTTCAACACAATTATTAACATGTATACTTTTGACATGGACATGACAAATAAACTGTACACACAAAATGCCCATAATACTGTTTGATGTGTGCAATAAAACTTTTACCATCAGAGGCAAAACCAAAAGTTATTCAATGGTTTATACAAACAAATGTCAGATTTTTTTTTTATTATTAAAGTTTGAATTTATGAAGTGTCTTCATGAAAATAGCAAATTTAGCAGTCAAACTAATAACACTTTTTCACCACAACAAGAATAACTTTTCAATAGCTCCTGATCCTTTAACCCAAATGGGATGCTAAGTGTCCTTATCCCACTAAGTTACCCAACCAAGCTAAACAGCATTATTGATCTGTTATGCCTAAGATTGATATATAGATCAACATACCAACATTACTGCAATTGAGATATGTGCTGATGGTATATAACTTAAGCAACAGTTGATAATCCTAGAGAGATCTTACCTACTGTCAACACCATTTCTAACCCTTACTTTCAATGTGATGAAAATAAGTTATTACTATCACCTGACGAAGCATGAAATACCCGATAACCTTTTGCATTTACATTCCAGAACCATAATGGAATATTTATATACCAAGGACTAGATCCAATTTACACCCCTACACCTTCTGTTAAGTCATGGAAGACGTAAATCAAGAAAGAAATTATCACCACACTTTGGTGAAAATTCCTCAGTTACAAAGTAAAAAGTAAACACTGTGTCACCCTGATTATCTTCAAAAGCTAGAGCCTTTGGTCACTCTCTCTCTGCAAGTAAAGTACAAACTGGGAAAGAGGCAAATACAAAGTGCGTTCTGAAATCTCCATCACCTATTCAGCTCAGTCCTCAGTGCAGTAATATCCTCTTCAGGATCTATGATGTCTTCAATGTACAGCCCTACTGCATTTCTTTTTCCTATGGGGCGACATTCCATAAATGACAATCTTAGATTTGTATTCACAACTTGCAGACTGGCCGGGATCTGTTCGTGGTTGCCGTGATAATGAAATGCATTCCCTGCATTTCACTCCAAGTTAGCAGGATGGCAATGAAGACTTTCAGAAGTCAGCTGAGTTCACAGAGGTTGAAGTTTTTCATATCCAGTGGTTTTGACATACAACTTACTCAATCATACTCTAGAATTTGTTTGTGATAAAAAAGGAGGTATCTGAAAAAAAAAAAAAAAAAGATCAGTGCAGTTGTGAATGAATACTTCTAAGTGATTAAAAAAATTTGATTAGTTGGCCCAATTATCATTCACAAGCTTGTTCCACACTTATGAGATCAGAGGGCACCTGCCAAGCTACGATGAAAAAGTATTAGAGGGAGGGGTTTTTATTGTACAGTGGACCCCCGAGTAACGAACACCCCGGAAATCGTACAATTATGTAAGTATAATATTGTAAGTGCTTGTGGAAGTGTATTTTTGGGGGTCTGAAATAGACTAACCTACGTGACATTATTCCTTAAGGGAGTAAATTCATTCGGTAATGGCACTTGAGCAGGCTTCTGGAATGAAGTTGTTACGTTAATCGGGGGTCCACTGTATTTACAAATCATTAAATATACAGTAGGGCCCCGTTTTACGGCATTCCGTTAATACGGACATTTCAAAATTGCCATATGGCTCCCCTGTCTTTCTAATACGGCTTGCCCCACTCGGTTTGTTTACATTCTTCGTGAGCACATCTATTATATCTAGAAACTTTCCAAAATTTCAAGTGTTTTAAAGTTATTGCATATTTTATATGTACTCTGATAATTATACTAATGTGTACCTGTACCTAAATATACTTACACACAGTGCTGGCATGCAGATATACATTAAAATCACTAAGTGTGTCCCTCTAGTCTTAACGCCATAGTAATACTACTATTTTTTTTCTTCAACAAGTCGGCCGTCTCCCACCGAGGCAGGGTGACCAAAAGATCCTAACAGAGTTGGTTGATCATTTATATCACACTCTTTGGCTCTCAACTGTTCTGTTTTGATATCACATAACTGACAACATCAATAATTCTAGAGTGAATCTTTGCATGTCTGGTGATGGACACTGACAAAACTGATCTATTTGTGACTTGATAAAGCCCACTGTGTGGGTGAAAGGTTTCAGTAAAGGATTGGATTATACTGCATTTGTATCTACTTTTCTCACACAAGCCTGTTAGATGTTCAAATCCTTAGAACTTACAGCCCCTTTTAAAGCTTTACCCACTTCAATCTTCCTGGAATGACCTCTAGCACTCGTTCCTCCCACCCCCCATATACATCATCCTATTAATCATGATATAATAAACTACTAGTCTCAAAATGACTAAAAGCATTACTGGCCAAGCGGCACCCATTGGATTGTCACTCTTGATGCCTTGGGGGAGAGGGGGACTCGAATTTTGTTGAAAAAAAAATTATGCACAACAAAATTCCATGTTCAGAAAAAATAAAAAGGTTTGACAACCAAACAAAGTGAGCCAGAAAAACACTGTTTAATTGATATTATTCATGGGATGTTCATCATTAAAAACTTGGAATAATTGAAACCCACAAGTAAGGAAAATGAAGCCTTCCAAATTTAAAGGCTCAAGTGTGCCTGATACACCAACTACATTTCACTGAACTACACAAAATACAGTTGCACTGGAAACAGCATACATAGTACTGACCCTTCACTCTGAAGCACATCCTGGATGGTTGCTCGAGTGATCATGTGATCATCACATTTGTACCACTGGTCACGGTGCTGACGCACATATGCTGTATAATGACCAGCATCTAAGTTGCCTACGTGATTTACTACCGCAAACAGAGAATATCTGAAAACAAAATAAAAATAAGAAAAAATTATCAAGGGGAATGTATTCGAAAGCGCAATCATGTACAGTACTTTTCATACTACAATAACAAAGGTCTTACAGTAATAAATGTCCAACTAAGAATTACAAAAAAATTTAGTACAGTAAACCCATGATTTAGCTCTTTCAGGGTCGGATTCCCTGATCTAAGAATTGCTCTTAGGGTCAAGGAATTTAACCCTTTCACTGTCGGTGCCATAGTACTTCGGCTTGCAAGCCAGTGTTGGTGCCGCAGTATTACGCCAAAATTCTAGCGGGAGAAAGCTGGTTGACCTACATGTGAGAATGGGTCTGCATGTGTAGTATAAAAAAAATCCTGCAGAACGCAGTGCATGAGAAAAAAAACCTCCGACCGTGTTTTTGGTTTAAAACGCTGACATTGAGGTGTATTTTTGTATGGTATTTATGGTTGTATTCTCGTTTTCTTGGTCTCATTTGAAAGAATGGAAGGTATATTACAGAAACAGATGATTTTGATTAGTTTCATGATGAAAAGTACCTTGAAACTGAGCTCAAAGTAGCAGAAATGTTCAATTTTTGCCAATGTTCAAGAGTAAACAAATTAAATCGCCGTCCAATACGTGTCCAACTGGCCAATCTAATATGCAGTCACGAATGGGTTGACATTATTTATACAATTACAATAATGCAGTAGTCTGCATAACAGTAAATCTTCTATTTTTTGAGTGAATGAAAATTCAAAATGGAAAGCAAGAGTAATATAAGAGGGGCCTGGAGACATGACTAATGAACAGAAAATGTTTTTAGTGCCAAGAATGTCTGTATTGCTTATTCTGGACCCTATTTTGAAATTGGCAACTTTTGAAATTTGTGTGAAATTGGCCAAATTGCCAATTTCTGACCACTTTATTGGGTAGTTGAAATCGGTAAATGGGCGGTTTCTTGAACTCAGTCGATAGAACAAATGGAGTTCTAGCGAAATAGCTACGAGTTTGGTCAACTGGAACAATGGAATTGGCCGAAAATAGGGCTCAAAGTGGGCGAAATAGCCGATGTGTATATATCGTCAAGACAACTAAATTTGCGAGAGCGTTATTCCGTAAATTTTCCATCAAATTTCGTACTTTTGGTGTCATTACCATCGAGAAAAGATTATCATTTCATAAGAAAATTTTTTTTATTTTTGAAAATTCATCAACACTGAGAGCAAGTTTATGAGCAGGGGTCTTGACAGTGAAAGGGTTAAAAAAAAAAAAAAAAAAGTAGACAATTTTTCTTATGAAATGATAAGAGAATCTTTTTCCCAAAAGCAATGAAACCAAATGCACGAAATTTGCTGGAGAACTTACAGAATTACACTCTCACAAAGTTAGTGGTCTCGGCAATATTTACGCATCGGCGATTTCGCCCACTTCACGTTTTATTGTAGGTAAATTCCATTGTTCCAGTCAATCCAACTCATAGCTATTCCACTAGTATTCCTTCCATTCTACTGAGTACAAAAAAATGCCCATTTACATATTTCAACTACCCAATAAAGTGATCAGAAATTGGTAATTTGGCCAATTTCACACAAAATTAAAAACTTGCCAATTTATAAATAGGGTCCAGAATAAACAATGTAGACATAACTGGCACTAAAAAAAAACATTTCCTCTACACACACAACCTGCACATAGAAGAGAGGAACTTACGATGACGTTTCGGTCCGACTTGGACCATTTACAAAGTCACACTAACACAAAGAAAAGGTAGAAGGGGTATTTATAGGCCAGCAGACAGGAAAGGGCACAAGAAAGTGGTGGAGGAGTAATAGTGGAAGTAGTAGTGGTGGTGGAAGTAGTAGTAGTGGAGTCAGTCAATTCTAGGAAAGAGGAGCACTGCAATAAAGCTTGCTTTCCATTTTGAATTTTTATTCACACAAAAGATAGAAGATTTACTGTTATGCAGACTACTGAATTATTGTAATAATTGTATAAATAATGTCAGCACACTCTTGAGCGCATATTAGACTGACTAGTTGGACACATTGGACATATTGGATGAGTGTTCTCTGAAATATCAGCAAAAATTTAACATTTCTGTTACTTTGAACTCAATTTCAAGCTACTTTCAGTCCTGAAACCAATCGAAATAATTATTTTTTGTAATGTATCTTCCATTCTATCAAATGAGACCAAGAAACCAATACAACCATAAAAACTATACGAAAATAGCAAAATTGCCAATTCAAACCAAAAATATGGTTATTTTTTCCATATTATGCACAACGTGGGGAGGATTTTTTATGTGGTGCACACTTAACAGCATAGACCCATTTTCTCATATCTATGAAAAATTTTTTTTTTACCGCTAACAGCTTATCTAAATGAGCCGAGCTCATCATGTAGTTCTACGACATCAACTCTACCTCCTCGAACCGGTTAATGGACTATTTGGGGAACAAGCAAGTGATTAGCAATAGGGATAGAGGCGAGATTGCTTTGCGGTGATCGTAACAGTATCAGACAACTGTGTACCAACGAAATTTGTTCATTTTCAAATTAGTTGACCCAGTACATTATGCAAGTTAATAAAAAAAAAAAAAAAAAAAAGACAATTGTAACTTTCCAACAAAATGGAATATCGCCTTTGTCCTTATAATTGAGGCAAGTTACAATAAAATATTTCATTGTGACATCACTTTACTTTTGATTAAACACCACAAAAAAGCAAAACATTGTACTAACATACATTTGTTCTGCAACTTGTGTCTTTTAACTTTAAACAGTAATCCTAATAATCTTGAAAATACTCAATGAACCTTATGAATCTCGGCATCAGTCGTGCCCTTCAGATGACCCCTCGTCCTTACATGCTTACATTAAATACTGTAATTATTACATTAATACTGCAAATACATTAGTACTAAGTATGTGCTTACCTATTATTAATATCAGTTGGATGAGTTGTAACACCATTATGGTTGTTATTATTGTTTCTTCTGTTAGACATAAATGGAGTCATGTCCAAATGTTCAGGAAAGGAGATGAAGGTGGATATTTTCTTGTGTAATCTGTTGCTATGTTCAAATCTCTGAAAAAATGGAAGTTTTCACTAACTAGACATACTTTAAAAGAACAGCCAAACGAGTTGTATAAAGTGTACTTACATGAATACTGAATGTACATGAACACTTCATTTATTAGCACTCCACATCACCAAAATTGGCAAATAACATTATTCTGGGACATTTTGGAGATAGTGTAAGTTGTAAAGGTTGTTGGACAAATTTGGAAGGTCACATAAAAAGATGGAAATTAAAAGTGAACATAAAATGATAAATATAAAAAAAACTATGAAATAAAAAAGTGAATATCAGATTGGAGGGAGGGAGTGTAGAGGAAGTGGATGTACCCTCGGTTTTCGTTGAAAATTCTTTCCAGAATGCTGTTTGAGTGCCGTTACCGAATGAATTTGTTCCCATAAGGAAAATGTAAATTAGATTAGTTGTTTCAGACCCCCAAAAATACACTTACAAAAGCACTTACGAAAATACACTTACATAATTGTTCGAGTTTGGAGGTGAACGAAAACCGAGGGTCCACTGTACGTACTTAGATATTTTGAATTAGACATATCAACAAATGGGTCTATAAAAGACAAGGTGAACCATACAATGGCAAAAAGAAAGTAGTATGGTGTGTTGTGGCTAAATCTAAGGAAAGAAGTTCAGCCATGGAGTTAAAAATATAAAATATACCAGAGTATATCAGTACCAAAACTTTTAAACTGCAGCAAAGTGGAGATGTCATGTTTGAGAGCAATGAATGGAGTGAATACATATTATGCAGAGAATTCGGAGCATAGAAAATAAAAGACAGAATGGGGTTACTACGTGTATAATTCAAAGGACTGAGGAATTGTTGAGGTGGTTTGGGCATTTAGAGAGGGATAGAATGGTGAAGAGGTTGTATAAATCTGGGGCTGAAGGCAGAGGAGGTAGGAGTAATTCTAGGAATGGTTGGAGTAAGGAAAAAGGGGTATACAAGGCTTTGAGTTAAGGATAGGATGATATCAATATTTTTTCAATATTTTTATTTTTTAAATTATGATAATGGTATTTAATATACAAAAAAATGCTTACTGTTCAATAGGTGTTAAATAACCCAGGAAGGAAAAATATCAAATAACTTAATTTCTCTGAGATGCCAATGTCATTACTCATTACTAATTACAGGTACTCCCATGAGGCTTACATATTGAAAAAAAAGGAAACCACTAAATTTTTTAATCTATCTACATATTTATTAATCTTATGAAGACAATTGGGAAAATGTAATTAAATTTTTTGGTGTTAAATTTTGATGAAGAGAGGAAGACAGTGATTATAGGCATTAGGAAGGAAGGGGTTGTATAACATCTCTTTTAGGAGTGAGGAGGAGCCAGATGTGTGTGTGGGGAAGATGGGTGAGGCAGTAAGTAAAATAAAAGGGGGTAAAACAGATAGGATTGATGGGATAAAGACAGAAATGTTAAAAGCACATGGGAATAAAGTTTTGGAGTGGTTGGTACTTTTGGTCAACAAATGTATGAAAGAGGGGAAGGTACCAAGGAATTGGCAAAGAGGGTGCATAGTTCCTTTGTATAAAGGAGAAGGTGGGGTTCACCTCAATGCGGTAAGTAAACAAAATGGCTTCATCTACTGTAACACACCATCTCTCACTAAGGTAGGGCGACCCAAAAAAGGATATACACTCACTATCATTCTTTTCATCATCCACCAGACATATAATAAAACACTCACCTTTAGATGAAAACTACATACTATAGGAAGTTTCTTCATAGTAAGCTGTTTTGTTGACTCTTGGTAGCTTTGACATCCGCTACATTTAATTTTTGCACTGCTACCTACAAATATACATACAGAAAAAAAAGATTAATTTATAAAATGATTTACATATGAAATGAGATATATTGTCATCAATCAAATTAAAACAAATTTCTAACAATTACTGCTGTACACATTAGTCATCTACCTATTATCTGAACAGTTTTGGGAACAAGGCATGTCAGGACACTTAAGTCTGGATATCACAACCAGTGCTCCAATAAATAGGAATTTACAAAATATAGTGTTCCCTTTTTTTATTGGTAATTACAAAAAAAGCTGTATGTGGTGTCTTTGTAAGATTAGGGCCTATTGTAGATGCAGGCTGTACTGCTATACAGTACATGGCAGAGGAATAATAGAAGACCTTATGGTCTATATCAAGATAATTTGCCGAGGACAAAACTAGTGTGCCTTGATATGTCTCAAGACAGGCGAGTTTAGGTTACCATAAGTGGCTCTCTCCCAAATTTACACTTCCTCTGGCCATGCTATTTGCATGCTTTATAGAAAATGTACATGAATATTTTAGTGGGAAAGAAATACAATAGGGCTCCACTTATATGGCAGGTTACATTCCAGGCTACTGCCGTAAAGCGGAAATCGACGTAAAGCGAAACACCCCTTTTTTCCACTTATAAATGCCAGATAACAAGTTTACACTAGCATATTAAGTTAGCAATAGAACTATACATTAAAACAAACAATAAAAAAGTAAAATACACACACAGTACACTCATTACTTACCTTAAAATATTTGTCGTCTTAATGTAGGTCAAGTGAGTAGTAGTACAGTGGAACCTCGGTTTCCGTGATTAATCCGTTCGAAAAAGTCTGACAAAAACCAAATCATACGAAAACTGAAGCAATATTTCCCATAAGAAATAATGTAAATCCAATTAATCCGTTCCAGACACCCAAAAATATTAACAAAAAATACATTTTATAGTGAATAACTATAGTTTTACATACAGAAAACAATGAGAAATAAATATAAATGACTAATGAAATGGATAAATGAACATTTAACATCACTTTTACCTTTATTGAAGACTCTTGTTGGTGTATGGAAGACGGCGAGGAAGGAAGAGGGGGGGGAGGAGAGGTTATTGTTTGGAAGGGAAATCCCCGTCCATAAGGAATTCAGGTATCAAGGCCCTATCCAGGGTTACTTCCCTTCTTTGTCTTTTGCTGGCACTAGGACCAGCTTGAGAGTCACTGGACCCCTGTCGCACAAAAAAATCTGTCCAGAGGTCTGTTTCTGGCATCTCTAAGATTTGCCTAAAATGGGACAAGGCATTGTCATTGAACATGTTGCAGACAGCTTGCAACAGCTTTGTTAGGGTGATATTTCTCCACAGAACTTTGCAACACATTCCACTTTGCACACATGTCCTTAATCAATGAAGGAGGCACATTCTCCTCCTCTGAAGCAATTTCCTCAGCTGTGGTCTGTTGCTGTTTCAGTTGAAGGTATTGCAGCTCTTCAGTGGTTAGCTCTTCCCTGTGGTCATCCACCAACTCTTCCACATCCTGGCCACTCACATCCAACCCCATGGACTTCCCAAAAGACACAATAAGATTCCACAACAGGCGTAGGGTCGTCAGGGTCAGCCTCAAACCCTTCAAAATCCTTTTCGAGGACACATTCTGGCCACAATTTTCTCCAAGCAAAGTTCATCGTCCTTGAAGTCACTCCCTGCCAAGCCTTATCTACAAGGCTTATGCAATTGAGGATACTGAAGTGATTCCTCCAGAACTCTCTTAGGGTCAATTAAGAGTCACAAATGCATGGGATGCTTTGTGCGGGCGCTCAATTCCAGGAAATGAGTGGCCGAGTCACGCAAGCAGGCCAACGAGTTTGGTATGGACCATTTTCAACTGTATGAAAACTGAGCAGATGTACGAAAATGGACAAAATTTCAACGAAAAAAGTAGTCAAAAACCGAATTGTACGAAAACTAGGGAGTACGAAAACCAAGGTTTAACTGTATTTATTGTTGAAAGTTGAAAGTTAGGCATGGTAGGTATGGTAGTTTGCCCAGCTACCACACCTACACATAATATACAGTGGTCCCTTGGTTTTCGCCGAAAATTTGTTCCAGAATGCTGCTCAAGTGCCATTACCGAACGAATTTACTTCCTTAAGAAATAATGTCACGTAGGTTAGTCTATTTCAGACCCCCAAAAATACACTTGCAACAGCACTTACGAAAATACACTTACATAAATGTTCGAGTTTGGAGATGCACGAAAACCGAGGGACCACTGTACAACATTTAAAGCGCCCCGGAGCGCTAAAATGCATATATAGTACACTCATTACTTACCTTAAAATATTTGTAGCCTTAATGTAGGATGAAGGTGAGTACAGTGGTACCCCGACTTACGATATTTTTTCATTCCAGAATGCTGTTCAAGTGCCATTACCAAACGAATTTATCTCCATAAGAAATGATGTAAAATAGACTAGTCCTTTTAGGCCCCAAAATTACACTTACAAAAGCATTTAAAAAAATCAACTTACATAAAAGGGTGTGTTTGGGGACCATCGTAAGTCGGGGTACCACTGTATTTATTGTAGACTACACCAAATAAATTTAAAGTGCCCCAAAGAAATAATTATTATTATTACCATCGACATACATTATTCATCGAGTTTAATCATTTCTAACAACTACTCTTAGATGCCAATGGAAATAAGTCACTGACTTTTATGGGTCATCCTGGGTGATCTACACACATTCTGATGTATGATAATTTATGTAACCATTTTTGTGTACCCATACCTGAATATACTTGCTAAGAAGGTCAGACAACTAGAAGCAGTCACCGGATCAGACGAAACGAGTATTATACCTATCCACTTTTGGTTCAAACAAGTACATTGGCATGAGTTTGTGAAGCATTTACCCCACAATAAACACACTTACATTGTGCACAAGTTGTCTTCACATAGTGCAGTAGAATAAATAAATATCTACCAGTGAAGGCATACGAAAGGAATAATTTTCTACAGTTACCCTTAGTAATACTATAGTTTACACAATTTCTCTGTTGTTGGACTTAGAGAAAAGGTAATTCTTGAAGTCACTCCAACAAGCTGCCTGGCTACCACATCTCATATTTATGTCAATTTATTCTGCTCTGGTTGTGTGCATCATGTTTGTATGTTATGTAGCATGTTTCTTATATAATTTTGAAAATAATATCAATGGATTAATGAAAATGTCTATAGTATTAGCATAATACACAACATTTAATGCTCTCCAGAGCGATTATTATTATTATTAATATGGCATCTACAAGACTAGTGAAAGTAGGAGGAGGTGTGGGATTACCAAAACTATTATCCAAAGGGCTGAGGAGGGGTTACTGAGATGGTTTGGACATGTAGCGAGGATGGAACAAAATAGAATAACTGAGTGAATAAATCTGTAGTGGAGGGAAGGCGAGGTAGGGGTCGGCCTAGGAAGTTGGAGGCAGGGGGGGTAAAGGAGGTTTTGTGTTGTTTTCTTGCAAGCATGCATGAGCGTGTTAGATTGGAGCGAATGAAAACAAATGGTTTTTAGGACTTGATGTGCTGTTGGAGTGTGGGCAAGGTAACATTTATGAAGGGATTCAGGGAAACCAGCAGGCCAGACTTGAGTCTGAGTCCTGGAGATGGGAAGTACAGTGCCTGCACTCTGAAGGAGGGGTGTTAATGTTCCAGTTTTATAACTGTAGTGTAAGCACACCTCTGGCAAGACAGTGATGGAGTGAATGATGAAAAGTTTTTCTTTTTCAGGCCACCCTGCCTTGGTGGGAGACAGCCAATGTGTTAATAAAAAAAAAAAGGACTAGTGACACACTCTTAGTGATTTTAATGTATACCTGCATGCCAGCACAGTATGTAAGTTTATTTAGGTACAGGTACACAAAAGTATAATTATTAGAGTATATACAAAATACACTTGAAATTTTTTAATGTTTCCAGATATAATGGAGACAGTGGAGCGTGGAAGCTGTAAAAGCTAGTCAGGATGGGGGAGGAGTGTATAAAGAGTTTTGGTGATAATTTAAAATGTCCATATTAGCGAAACGCCATAAAGCGCAGCCCTCTTGTACACAGTTTTGACTTAAAACTTCTTTATTATTAATTTATACTACCACTAATGATAATTTTTGTTTTTTTGGTTAACACATCAGCCATTTCCCACAACGGCAGGGTGACCCAAAAAAGAAGAAACACTTTCATCATTATTTACTCCATCACTGCCTTGACAGAGGTGCGCCTACACTACAGTTAAAAAACTGAAACATCAACACCCTTTCAAGAATGTGATAAATAAAACTTTGCACATCAACAGAAAAGGGAGGGAGAGTTTCAATTACTTTTTATGGGTTGCAGGACTACATTTGCCAACTGCAAGAATCTACAGTGTAATATCACTTAATTTGAGATAAATTCCACAAATAAATAAAATGGTGACTTTAAGAAAGGAAACAGACAGGAAGCACTGAGCTACAGGCCAGTTACAGTAACATGCATACCAGGGAAGGTAATGGAGAAAAGCAGGAGTGATAGAGCATCTGATGAGAAGTGGTTTTATAAACAATAACCAGCACAAGTACACAAGTGGCAAATCTTGTCATATCAACCTGTTAGAATTCTATGACAAGGTAATACAACTGAAACAGTAAAGAGCAAAGGGTCTTGCATTGCCTTAGACTGCAAGAAGGTATTTAATTCTGCACCCTGCTAAAGACTGGGGCAAAAACTCGAAGTGCAGGCAGGAATAACAGGAAATGCACTCACAGTGGCTCAAAGATTACCTTAGGGTAAGGAAGCAGTGATTGTCCAAAAAGAGATGTCACAATGGTGGAAGAACAACAAGTGTGATTCTGCAAGGATTGGAACTAAAACCAATACTGTTTCTGGTTCATGCAAATGACATACTAAATGAAACTGAGTCAGTTGCATCTGTTTGCTAACGATGTAAACTAAAGAGGAGAATAAAAACAGATGAAGGCAGAGAAAAGCTGCAAAATGATCTGGATAAACTGCAAATGCAAAGTTATGAAGATAGGGAAAAGGGGGGCCAGAAGACTGGATACTGAGCACAGACTCTGGGGACAGGCTGCACATCTCAAGAGATAAACCTAGGAGTGACCTCAGTGTCTGCTATATGATCAAAGGCTCACATCAGCTGAATAACCACTGTAGCCAATGATCATCTGGCAAATCTTTGAGTAGCCTTCAAGAATCTCAACAAAGTTATTCTGACCCATTCATATAACATATGCCAGCCACATCTTGGAGTACATAACATAAAACCCACTACTGAAAAAGAATGTTAGGTAACTGAAGAGAGTGCAGAAATATGAAAGGAGACTTGTTCCAGAGCTAAGGGATACAACCTATGAGGAAAGGGTAATGAAATTAAATCTAACAACCAAAAAGATATCATACAAAATACTTGGAGGAATTGATAGGATAGACATGGACAAAATCTTTGAGAGGTGAGAAATATGTACTCGGGGACACAGCTGGAGTTTAAAAGACACAGATGAACCACATGGATGACAGAAGTCTTTCATCAGTCTCAAAGTGGTTGGGAAGTGGAATAATCTTGAAATGGTGGAGGCAGACTCTATAGTTTTAAAAGTAGGTATGATAAGGCCCACAAGGCTAGATGGCAGAGAGCCTGTCAAGCAGCAAGTTGATGGGTGGGGCCAGGAGCTAGGATCTGACAGCTGCAATCACATACAGGTAAGCACATATACAAAGCTCATCATTAATTAATACCCTACCCTATTAGGTTTTTGGGAAGATGAAAAGTTATACCAATGTCACAATTTGTAGCGGGCTGTCTTAGGATGTCCTGAGGCTACTGGTTGCATCCTACCTGCCTTCTAGGCTTGTGTTGTTGTCTGTGGTCTGCCTGTACTGTGTGGTCCTGAGGGCTGAGTTTGTATTGCATTTATGGCTACTGACAAATAAATATGGGAAGGAGTAAGTCACTGACACAAGAGACAATTGCACAGACCACTGGATTACACAAGGCAGGCCTTCAAACAGAAGAAATAGTAGAAGCCATCAGTGTGTGTGAGCGTTCAGTGAGGATCTGGTTGTGTCGGTTCCTTGATGATAGTGATGATGACATGCCCACACCAAAAGCACATCCAAGGAAGCCTAGAAAAATGTCACCACTAATGTTATCTGAAATAACATATCTAGAATTGTTGTGATCATTTTCCCAAATCTTTCAGCATGGTTCAATGATTTTTATGCAAGAAAGTGCTCCTTGCCAAATAGTGAAATTTGTTGTTCAGTGGCTTCTTGACTATTGGGTACCTTTTGATTACTGGCCAGGAAATTACCCAGACCAATTCCACTAAGAACCTCCAGGCTGTGATAGAGAGATCAACTATGAGAAGGATATCAGCCCACTTCCACAGCAGGAAGATACCATCCATGAGTCATGGGAAAAATTTACCCCACAAAAACCTGAAGCATGTGTGTTAATCACTTCCTAGATGACTGAAGGATGTCCTAAAACACAAGGGACAACCTATTATGTGGTTGTGGTTTTAGAGGGGGAGCCGGTATACTTTAATAATGAGTACTGTACATATAAACAAAATTATCAATAGCAAAAGAAAATTATAGAAAGTTTTATCAGTACAGTAGGGCCCCACTTAAACGGCAGATTAGGTTCCAGGCTAGTGCCTTAAAGCAGACATCGCCGAAAAGCAGAACGCCATTTTTTTCCACTTATAAATGCATATAAATGCCAGAAAACAAGCTTACACTAACTTATACAGTACAGTGGACCCCCGAGTTTCGTAAAAACTTCACTCCTGAAGTCTGCTCAAGTGCCATTACCGAACGAATTTACTCCCTTAAGGAAAAATGTCACGTAGGTTAGTCTATTTCAGACCCCCAAAAATACTTTTCCACAAGCACTTACAATATTATACTGACATAAATGTACGATTTCCGGGGTTTACGAAACTCGGGGGTCCACTGTATATCCCCGGTTTACGTTATTAATTCGTTCCAGAATGCTGTTCAAGTACCGTTACCAAACGAATTTGTTCCCATAAGGAATAATGTAAATTAGATTAGTCCTTTTAGACCCCCAAAAATACACTTACATAATTGTTCGTGTTTGGAGCCTATCGTAAACCAGGGGTCCACTGTATTAAGTTAGCAATAGCATTAGGCATAAAAAACACAATAAAAAGTAAGATACACACAGAGTACACTTATTACTTACCTTAAAGTATTAACATTGATGTGTGAGAGGTGAGTGGCAGGGTATTGTGTAAAACATTAAAAGGAATTTTCTTTTCCTTGCAGTAAGCCTCAATTGTAGGCTTAAAATAGTCTGTGAACCAATTTATGAAAAGATCAGTAGTCATCCAAGCTTTCAAATTGGATTTATAATAAACAGGGAGGCTACCTTTTGCATAATTCTTTAGGGCCCTAGGATTCTCTGAGTGATAAATTATCATAGGTTTTAACTTGCAATCCCCAGCAGCATTAGCTCCTAGCAAGTGTGTTAGCTGACACTCTTGGGTTATCCTGGGTTCTCTACACATATGCTGCTATATGTAACTGTATTTGATGGCTATCTCAGCGATCAACATATACGTACCTTGTTAGTACGTTTATTCAGGTATATACACAAATACAGTTACAGTGGAACCCCGACTAACATAAGCTCCATATAACGTAAAAATCGTGTAACGTAAGCTTTTTTCGCAAAATATTTTTCTCGTGTAGCGTAACGTACCAGACCTGTCCGCCTGCCCCGCACCTGCGCAGGACGCCAGTCTAGCATTGTTTACCATTGAGAGAACATTACCCAGTGCGCTCTTTCAAACATTCACAATACTTTTGTTGTATTTTTTGGTGGTTTAGTGATTGTCACTGTGAAATAAGTCACCATGGGTCCAAAGAAGCTTCCTAGTGGCACCCCTGTGGTAAAGAGAGTGAGGAACACCATCGAACTGAAGAAAGAGATTGTTGAAAAATATGAGTGGCGTACGTCTGAGTGAGCTTGCCAGGATGTACAAGAAAACCCCATCTACTATCAGCACTATCTTGGCAAAGAGAAATGAGATCAAGGAAGCTAATGTTGCAAAAGGGGTTGATATGTTAACGAAAAATAGATCGAAAACAGTGGATGAGGTTGAGAAGTTGTTGATGGTGTGGATAAACAATAAACAGATAACAAGTGATAGTATTTCCACGGCGATAATTTGTGAAAAGGCAAGGCAGTTGCACGCAGATCTTGTCAAGACAATGCCTGGAACCAGTGCTGAGGAGAGTGATTTTAAAGCCAGCAGAGGCTGGTTTGAGAGGTTTAAGAAACGTAGTGGCATACACAGTGTTGTGAGACATGGTGAGGCAGCCAGCTCAGACAAACGTGCAGCTGAAAAGTTTGCGAGTGAATTTAAGGGGTTCGTAGAGGCTGAAGAATTCCTCCCCAACAAGTGTTTAACTGTGATGAAACAGGCCTGTTTTGGAAGAAAATGCCCAACAGGACCTTCATTACTCAGGAGGAAAAAGCACCGCCAGGACACAAGCCTATGAAAGACAGGCTAACTCTTATGATGTGTGCCAATGCCAGTGGTGATTTTAAAGTGAAGCCTTTACTGGTGTATCAGGCAGAAAATCCCAGAGCCTTCAAGAAACACAATGTTAACAGGAATTATTTGTGTGTGCATTGGAAGGCTAACACTAATGCATGGGTCACTAAGGACTTTTTCATGGAATGGTTGACTGGAGTGTTTGGCCCTAGTATGAAGAAATACCTCCTGGTACTGGACAATGCTCCTGCTCATCCTCACAACTTGCAAGAGTTGTTGTCTGACAACTTCAATTTCATCAGAGTGAAGTTCTTGCCTCCTAACACCACTCCTCTCATCCAGTCCATGGACCAGCAGGTCATTGCAAACTTCAAGAAATTGTACACCAAAGCAGTGTTTCAGAAGTGCTTTGATGTGACCTCAGACACTGCATTGACCCTAAGAGAGTTCTGGAAAGATCACTTCAATATCGTGCATTGCATAGGCCTTATAGGTAAGGCTTGGGAGGGAGTGACTTCCAGTACTTTGAACTCTGCTTGGAGACCACTGTGGCCAGATTGTGTTGAAAAGAGGGATTTTAAAGGATTTGAGGCTGACCCTGACCCTGACGACCCTGTGCCTGTTGTGGAAGATATTGTGGCATTGGGGAACAGCCTGGGGTTGGAGGTGAGTGGTGAGGATGTGGAAGAGTTGGTGGAGGAGCACAGGGTAGAGCTAACAACTGAAGAGCTGCAAGAGCTGGAACTGGAACAGCATCAGATCAGAGCTGAGGTTATTGCTTCACAGGAGGAGGAAGAGTGAAGGAGGTGCCTTCTTCAGTGATTAAGGAAATGTGTGGAATGTGGAATAGGTTACAAAGTTTTGTTGAAAAACACCACCCTGAGTAAGCTGAAATGAGCCATCTGTGCAACCACTTCAGTGACAGAGCCATGTTGCACTTCAGGAAAATATTAAAGAGTCATCAGAAACAGAGGACTGTGGACAGTTATTTCACGAGGCAGGGATCCAGTGACTTAAGCTGGTCCTAGTGGCATTAAAAGAAAAAGAAGGGAAGTAACCCCAGATAAGGACTTGTTACCTGAAGTCATTTTGGAGGGGGATTCCCCTTCCAACCACTAACACCCTGCCCCTGTCATCCTCCCTATCTTCCAGATGCCTGCAACTCTCTTCAATAAAGGTAAGTAAATGTTATTTATTAATCCGTTTTTTATTATTTAGTTTTTGAATATTTTTGGGTGGAACGGATTAATTGTATTTACATTATTTCTTATGGGAAATAAGGTTTCAAATTACGTATTTTTCGTGTTAAGTACTAGCTCCTGGAATGGATTAATTACGTTAGTCTAGGGACCACTGTACATAGATTATCATACATAGCAGAATATGCGTAAAGAACCTAGGATAACCCAAAAAAGTCAGTTCACTCAGTTTAATCATTTCTAACTTGGCACTTAAAGAGGCTTACGACTCCTCTTTTTATCACAACTAAGCTTAGACGCCATAGTCAATGAGAGCCAACTAGTTAACGAAAGAGTAAATGAGAGAACGAGATACGGAGTTCAGACAAGGTAAAAAAACAAACTGAACAGGTAGTGGGCGATCACTCTGTCAGGTGAAATGAATGCGATTAATACGTGTCCACTTTTTGTTCATTCATATACATTTGTAAGAGTTTGTGAAACTTTGACCTCAAAATAATTTTTTTTATTATAATAATAATTACCTCACAATACAAATACTCTTACATTGTGTACAAGTTGTACAAGTTAGTACAGAATAAACAAACAGCAACACTCCCATTCTCATGCAACACACTATTTTTAGAGTTAATGATATTATTATTATTATCATAATAAAAAAGAAGCACTAAACCCACAAGGGTCATGAATAGCTATATATAGAGTGAAGGCATATGAAAGGAATATTTTTCTACAGTTATCCCTCAGTGTTTGACTAGAGAAAACGTAATTCTTCCGACACTCCTACAAAGTCACTTGGTAAACAAATCTCATATTTGTCAATTTTTATTCTGTGGGTGTATGTCTCATGTTTATATGCTATGTAACGTGTTTTTTAAATAATTTTGAAGAAAATATCATAGATGAATCAATGAAAATGTCTATATTAACGTAAAATAAGACATTTAATGTGCCCAAGAGTGATTATTATTAGTATTGCGTAATGTTTTCCCTCCTCCTGGCAACCACACCTCCATAGCATATAAACAGCACATTTATATGCTTTGTAACGTGTTTCTTATATAATTTTGAAGAAAATATCATAGATGGATTAATGAAAATGTTTATATTGACGTAAAATTTGACATTTAATGTGCCCAAGAGTGATTATTACATAATAGTGAGATGTGCTCACGGAAAATGTAAACAAACCGGGTGGAGCGCGCTGTATCTGAAAGACCACTCGCCGTATACAAAAGTTTTGGTCATAATTTGAACTCGCCGTATGAACGGAATGCCGAAAGGCGGAATGCCGAGAAGCAGGGCCCTACTGTATATGTATACAAATTTATATGAAGAAAATTGGTTATGAACATGTAATTCAATAATCCTGTTCAAACACTTACCTAAATGCTCTGGTCGAGTAAACCGATCTAAGCAGTCAGCAAGAGAAGTGGGAACTGTTTTATCGGCTTTGCTGGTGCCATAGGGACATGGTCCCAGGTCCAGCGAAATATCCCAAAATGGGTCTATTGTAGTTGAGACTCCACTGAAAATCAATAATACCTGATATTGGAGACATCTACACTCACTAATATAACAATCTGAACTCTGGCAAATTTATAATCATAATATTGTTGCACTATGAAAAATTTCAAGTAAAATTCAGTTTACCTTATTTGAGGCTACTGAATACCACATAAGCCTCAAAAGTTATAATACATATACATACTCAGAGAAGACTAAAGACAAAAATTAAATGACAAAGTTGCTTTGCCAGTGAGATAAGAAATCATAAATGTATCTTAACACTACAATAAACCCAAATACATTATACTATTATTATATTCATGAGGAAGTGTTAAACCCTTGAGTCTCTCAGCTCCATGGGCATAAGGTAGATCTAATTCTTTATATCAAAAGTCAATCAGCAGTATCAAGGCAACTTCCTTGAAGGGACGAGGAAAGCCTACAGCTAGCAAACCAAACCACTCTACTCACTTGCATGCCTGACACACAACATCAGACTGAAGTCCACCAGTAAAAATTTGGTCTATAATACAGGAACATGTGTGTGTGGAGTCTCCATTGGAGGGAGGATTGCCCTGAAATTAAGGATAGGACTTTTTTTTAGTGCAATTTTCTTACCCTATGGAGTAAAATTTTAAATATCAGAGCCTGACACTATTATAAATCAAAATTCCTAGCCTACTGTTAAAAAAGCTTCCATAATCACTGCAACCGAGAAAGACAGCTCCCTGTCCGCTATCATGATGCTCACAGGGTGGTTACTTGTCTTCATATCCTGCCAAATCCTGAGAGTCTGTCCCACCCTTTTTGGTGGAATAACTCTAGTGTGTTCTCTGAGTCAATCACTGCTTCTGCAGTGATGAATAACCTATTCAAGCTCAGTGCTTTCCATGAATATACAACTGTTGCTGCTTGTGCCCTGCTGTAATATGTTCGTCTCAAATATTATTGCCACAGCTTTTTTATCATTCACTCCTCCTGTTCTGTCTATCACCATGCACACTTTCTCTCTGATTTTAGAATTTATTTCTTTAGAACAAACCATCTAGCTAGCACCCTTCCAAATACTATTTTAGTGGACGGACTTGCTGATCAGAAACCTAAATTATGTTATATCCATGGGCAGCGCTAAACCCACAGAGGTCAATAAACGTCTGGGAATGGAAGTAATTATTACATCTGAAAACAAGAGCTAAATCTGTAAGGTCCAGCCAGCATAATGTTGGGCTGAAATGTAAGGGTAGGGATGAGTGTAGGCAAGTTATTAAGAGCATAAAATATAAATAATAGCTGTGCCAGCTATTAGCTTTCATTAAGTGTCCGGTGGGACTTACAAGAGGTCAGAGTTAGTGCATCTGGGAGATGAAGATGTTCACAGTGCATTACGAGTCCTCTGTTAGAGCTGCCTGGCAATCTTCACAGAGTGGCACCAAGTATCTTGTGTGATATCTGTGCAAGAGCTGTGGGTTCAATTCATAATGCAAGTATACTTTCCAGACATCAAACAGTGATGGAAAGAAGATGGCCAGGAACCTAATTACAGTTACTGTACATGGAAAACAACCGATTGTCTTCTAATTCAGACCAATATTGTTGTCAGCAGTTTTGAAGTTGAGAGAGTACAGGAAAAAAGTGTGAAAGAGGGAGATCATGAATAGTGGACCAAGAGGCTGAGTCTGCATATTCGTTGCACTGAATTTATGCATGTACTGGAACCAAGAGAAAAAGCAGAAAACTTCTTTGTATTTGCTAGACATGTGACATAACCAGTTGAAGAACAATGATAAGTGGCAATCCAATATCTGGACAGCTTATGATGAATTTTGGGAGTCTTAAGGTAGTGACATATGAGGAAGCAGTAATAACTGTAAAGCTTCTTTCTGATAGCAGCAAGTATTGTACACAACTCTGCTGAGAAAATGCTGGCTAACTAGTAAATGTCATTGGATTATTCCACCTATAAAAACAGCCGAGTATTCGACTCCATCTGGAACGAACTAACTCACTCACTCTCACACACACACACACACACACACACACACACTCTCACACACACACTCTCACACACACACACACTCTCACACACACACACACTCTCACACACACACACACTCTCACACACACACACACTCTCACACATGACGGAAGGAATAGACTCCGAAGTGTCCCTGTTTGCAGATGATGTGAAGTTGATGAGAAGAATTCAATCGGACGAGGACCAGGCAGAACTACAAAGGGATCTGGACAGCCTGCAAGCCTGGTCCAGCAACTGGCTCCTGGAGTTCAACCCCACCAAGTGCAAAGTCATGAAGATTGGGGAAGGGCAAAGAAGACCGCAGACGGAGTACAGCCTAGGGGGCCAGAGACTGCAAACCTCAATCAAGGAAAAAGATCTTGGGGTGAGTATAACACCAACACATCTCCTGAGGCGCACATCAACCAAATAACTGCTGCAGCATATGGGCGCCTAGCAAACCTAAGAACAGCATTCCGACATCTTAATAAAGAATCGTTCAGGACCCTGTACACTGTGTACGTTAGGCCCATATTGGAGTATGCAGCACCAGTTTGGAAACCTAGCCAAGCATGTGAAGAAGCTCAGAAAGTAAGGTTTGCAACAAGACTATCCCGGAGCTAAGGGTATGTCCTACGAGGGAGGTTAAGGGAAATGGACCTGACGACACTGGAGGACAGGAGAGATAGGGGAGACATGATAACAACATATAAGATACTGAGAGGAATTGACAAAGTGGACAGAGACAGAATGTTCCAGAGATGGGACACAACAACAAGGGGACAGATGGAAGTTGAAGACTCAGATGAATCACAGAGATGTTAGGAAGTATTTCTTCAGTCACAGAGTTGTCGGGAAGTGGAATAGTTTAGAACGATGTAGTGAGGCAGGCTCTATACATAGCTTAGCAGAGGTATGATAAACTATGGCGCAGGGAGAGTGACCCGTAGCGCAGTGAAAGGCGGGGCCAGGAGCTTTGACTCGACCCCTGCAACCACAACTAGGTGAGTACAACTAGGTGAGTACACACACACCTCTCACACACACACACACTCTCCACACACACACTCTCACACACACACACTCTCACACACACTCTCACACCACACACTCTCACACACACACTCCACACACACACTCTCACACACACACACTCTCACACACACACCTCTCACACACACACTCTCACACACACACCTCCACCACACACCTCTCACACACACTCCACACACACTCTACACACACACTCACACACACACACCTCACCA
>WNWK01027593.1:0-26146 GCA_009830355.1 Cherax destructor | reverse complement strand
TTATGGGGAAAATTGTACCAGGTATTAAATGTAGTATTGTCGAAATAAGTTGCTGAGGACACAGGTTAACCACCATGGTTCATGACGTTGCTGAGGACACAGGTTAACCACCATGGTTCATGAAGTTGCTGAGGACACAGGTTAACCACCATGATTCGAGAAGTTATTGTGGACACAGGTTAACCACCATGGTTTATGAAGTTGCTGAGGACACAGGTTAACCACCATGGTTCGTAAAGTTGCTGAGGACACAGGTTAACCACCATTGTTCGTAAAGTTGCTGAGGACACAGGTTAACCACCATGGTTCGTAAAGTTGCTGAGGACACAGGTTAACCACCATGGTTCGTAAAGTTGCTGAGGACACAGGTTAACCACCATGGTTTATGAAGTTGCTGAGGACACAGGTTAACCACCATGATTCATGAAGTTGCTGAGGATACATGTTAACCACCATGGTTCATGACGTTTCTGAGGACACAGGTTAACCACCATGGCTGGAGAAGTTACTGAGGACACAGCTAAATGGTCTGATGGTCACGAATCTTACAATCATTATCGGCCATTATTCAACATCACCAATTAAATAACGAAGGATGACGAACAAATATGGCGACAGATGAGAACCTGGTGAGTGGAAGATACAGGGAACTGATCATTGGAGGGAGACGAGCGAAACGTCGTGACTCTCTGTTATAAGACCCATTTAACGACTTGCTTCCCCCCCAAAAAAAAAAAAATCATTCTCTAGACGATTATTTTATTTTTTACCATTACTTAAGCCTAGGTTCACTTTATTGCGAAAATTCGGCCACTTGGAAGATCAAGAGGGCAGCCGAGTTAATAAGAATTACATTAATTTTAAGAAGTACATGGAGAGAACTTGCATATAAAAAGGAAAGTGCACAAATAATTACTAAAACTCCAAAAGGCTGATAATAAGTTGAGTGGTTTCTCAGGTGGGTTAGGCTGGGTAAGGTTATTAAGTGGTTAGAATGAGACAGAATGTAAACACAGTGAGACACAATGAGACATAATGACATGTGAGACATAATGACATGTGAGACATAATGAGACATAATGACATGTGAGACACAATGAGACATAATGATATATGAGACATAATGACATGTGAGACACAATGAGACATAATGCAAACACAGTGAGATACAATGAACCATAATGACATGTGAGACACAGTGAGACACAATCACACATAATGATACACGAGACACAGTAACATATAATGAGAGAGTGAGATACAGTGGCACATAATGAGACACAATACCGTGGCTGGAACAATTCACCAAAACACCGTCACTTTGGAGAGGAACCTTATGACGACGTTTCGGTCCTTTCTGCTATTCCCAGTGCTTGCAGTTTCTGCTATTCCCAGTGCTTGCAGTTTCTGCTATTCCCAGTGCTTGCAGTTTCTGCTATTCCCAGTGCTTGCAGTTTCTGCTATTCCCAGTGCTTGCAGTTTCTGCTATTCCCAGTGCTTGCAGTTTCTGCTGTTCCCAGTGCTTGCAGTTTCTGCTGTTCCCAGTGCTTGCAGTTTCTGCTGTTCCCAGTGCTTGCAGTTTCTGCTATTCCAAGTGCTTGCAGTTTCTGCTGTTCCCAGTGCTTGCAGATTCTGCTGTTCCCAGTGCTTGCAGTTTCTGCTATTCCCAGTGCTTGCAGTTTTGTCAAGAGTCCCTGGTGCCGTACTCTGCTATTCCCAGTGCTTGCAGTTTCTGCTATTCCCAGTGCTTGCAGTTTTGTCAAGAGTCCCTGGTGCCGTACTCTGCTATTCCCAGTGCTTGCAGTTTCTGCTATTCCCAGTGCTTGCAGTTTTGTCAAGAGTCCCTGGTGCCGTACTCTGTCGAAAGCACCAGCAATCTTCAGTACTACTGCACAGCTGACTCTGGTTCATCCACTGTCTGGTGCCACTGTCAAATCAGAGTTGGAGAGACAAAAGTAGAGAAGACCTGTAAAGTAAAGAAGCCTTCTCACCCCCGACTTCACTATGGTCCAGGATGGACCGAAGCGTCGTCATGAGGTTTCTCTTCTAAATCTGGATTTCTGGGTGAACTAAGGCATTTTATTGGAAACGTTTAGATCTTTGGAACTTGAATCCAGGACTAAAACGTTCACAATAAAATGTGCTAAAATGCGTGTATCTTTTTCCAGCCACTGCTGTCATAACAAACCTTTATTGCCAGTAAGGTTATTAATTTTAAAAAATTATAATTCCTAAGGATTAATGGGATGATTGTTAATTTACAGATATATTTCATTTCAACATGTTCAGCGAGATAATTTTACATAGAATTAACATTAGTTTACAGTTTGTTAAACTGCACTACAGTGAGACTGATTTGACTGCCAGCACATAAATGTTTCTAACCCGTGTTGGTGGTTCAGTCACGTGATAACATCCCCTGTACATGATATCATGGTGTTGTTGTGTCAGACACGTATCATGTTAATGATACACTTGTCTGACACAGCAACACCATGGTATCATGTTGTTGACGGTACACTTATGTGACACAGCAACACTATGGTATCATGTTGTTGACGGTACATTTGTCTGACACAGCAACACTATGGTATCTTGGTACAAGGGAAGTGTTCTGCATCTTCTTTGTTAAACAGTAGTGTCGCACAACAGAGCCGATGTTTCCTTCTGACCGCTGCACCTGCCTCTTACCTTGCAGGTAACACTGTTATACGGGTGCGCCCGCCTGGTAGCCAACCTCTCCAACATCTATATGCCCATCTACCTGCAGGAGACCATCCACGCCAAGCAGGTGAGTAGGTCTCTGCCAGGGTCCAGGAGACACAACATTGATCCTGGTACTTTTCATATTTCAGGGCATATTATCCAAGTGATTCCTATCTCCTTTCAGTCCACGACCGTCCAGGCCAATCAAAACGATTTCGTGGACCACTTCCTCTTTTTGGAAATACTGAAACGAGTAAACAGCGTACATTTTGCTTTTAAATTTATTTACTAACACGTCGTGAGACCTTGGACAATGTTCATTCGAACCACCAAATGCCTCTGTGGGATCACTAGTTGAGAAACACTTCCTTATCCCCTGAGCTCACTCTCCCTCCTCAATCATTCATGATATTTTTTCCCCTTCAAAAGATTAACCAATTTTATTTCACTTCTTCATTCTCAAAGACTCCAAGAACTTCAGATGTTAGCATTTCATGTTCGTCTTTTATTGAACAAAGTTTTTTGACAAGATGTTGATGTTTTGCCTGAGTCTTCGTGTTAATAAGGTCGTAAAAGGATTTCTACTGCTGTTAGGACGTAAAGGGATTATAACAGCTATAGGGTCTTATGAACCCTACAGTCATAAACATAAGCGGGTGTTTCTCTTACTGTGGTATCATGTGGTGTTGCAGGAACTGATAGCAGTGGTGCCGCTGGTGATGAGCCTGTCTAGTGTGGGCGCCTCCTTCCTCCTGAGGGCGCTAAGAAAGGCCGTCGGCAAAAAGGTTACTCACGTCTCTTATTGTTTGTTAAGTTTTTAAAGTCTATTTACTACACTAACTTTAAGGATATTTCAATGCTTTAAATAGGGATTAGAGTAATTTCTTAAGGTATATGCACTAAGAGAAAACCATTAATCATTGTATATACCTTTTTATTTGTTATTCAGCATATATGATTTAATTTTACATAGTATAACTTTGATTCCCCACCCAACAATTAATATTTGCACCAATAACTCATTACAGTTGTGACCGGGTGTGGACGTGTGAATTGCTCATTACTTTATAATTTGTTCATGATTGTAACCATGTATAAACGTAAGTAAGTAAATTTACTTACATTATTCATTACCTTTGTAACTTGTGAGTTCATTACCTTTGTAACTTGCTCAGCTATCAAAACTTTGGGGTCCAGTCCCTGTACCCATTATGTACCTCTGTAATCTTTTGACTACCGCCCACAGGATGGGTATGGGGTGCATAATAAAGATATCAAACTAACTAACTTCCTCATGTGTCTGGCTGAGGCTCGACTGTAAACAGAGAATGACTTGACTGAGGTTCTTGTGTGCTGGGGACAGGCAAGCGTGGTGGTGGGCATCGTGATCGGACTGGTGGCGTGCACGATATCTGCGCTGCCCTGGATGCCCTTGTGGGGTGTGTTCAGTGTGGCTATTTTGTGGGGCGTTTCAGGTTCCCTCCTCGTCATTGTCTCTCTCGCCTTCACCGCAGATCTCATTGGACAAAATACGGTGAAAATCAGTATCTTTTTTACCCCCTCAATCTATAGTGTTATATTTCCATCATTTATTTTGATTTACCACATTTGTGTGGTATTCTTGATTAGTTTAAGTATTTTCTAGTATTTTCTTATTTTTTTCCAAATAATAACAATAATAATTTATATTCCAATAATATACACTTGATATGAAGATTTATTGCATGGTAAAACTTATATTTATACAAAGCATCTCTTATTAAAACATTAAAACTTTGCAATTCTGGTTAACAAGTTAATATACATAAGAGTGGTTGCTGGACTTAGCAGTAACTGGTTCTTCCTTGATGCTGGTTACAGGACACCTCGGCCTTCGTGTACGGCAGCATGAGCTTCGGGGACAAGATCGTCAACGGCATTGCTGTGTTGGTCATCCAGGAACTCACCAGGTACTTCACCTGTCCTCTCTCTGTCTTGCTATTTAATATCTTTATTGTGCACCCCATACCCATCCTGTGGGCTGCGGTCTAAAGATTACAGAAGCACATAATGGGTCCAGGGACTGGGCCCCAAAGTTATTGATAGCTAAGCAGGTTGCAATAGTAATGAAATTTTTACGTGTATATCTGGTTACAGTCATAATGAGTTATTTATGCAAATATGAATTCAGTATAACTTGTATATGGTTTTAAATGCACTTGTTGTTTCTTCTGGGGTTATAACATCTGTAACCTGTTATTGTAGGTGAAGGTTTGCCAATACGTGATATTTCTAACAATCAAACAATATCAAAGTCCTCGTTCCCCGTCTCTCTCTGATTGTCTACCTCTGCCTCAAGAGAGGGAGAGAGAGAGGGAGAGAGAGAGCAAGAGAGAGAGAAGAGAGAGAGAGAGAGAGAGAGAGAGAGAGAGAGAGAGAGAGAGAGAGAGAGAGAGAGAGAGAGAGAGAGAGAGAGAAGACAGACAGACAGACAGACAGACAGACAGCTGGATGTCCAGCAACAAGCTAACCACCCATTAACGCAGACATGATTGAGGCTAAAGATTACAAGATTAATTTACCGTACAGTAAAATGTCCAGCACAGATCCATCAATGGCTGAAAGAACTTGTAAAAAAAATATTATTGTAATTCCTTGGGATGTCACATCAGATTAAGTGTCGGGGTTTTGATAGTGTTCCAGCGTGGCGTAATGCACATATTACAAGAGTTTCAGCTGTCTTGGCTACAAGGTAACCTCAGCATATTCTTACAGGTTTGGCTGTACTGGAACCAACTGCTCCACCTACTTCCGTCACGTGATGAGTCTGGGTATCTTCGTGCCACTGATGCTGGCATTCATAGCTATCTGTCTCCTGGGCAATCAGAAACTGGGACGAACCCGCAAGATGAACCAGGGTGAGTACCACCTCTTGATGACACCTGAAAGGTGAACCATGGTAAGTACCACCACCCGATGACACCTGTAAGGTGAACCAGGGTGAATACCACCTCCTGATGACACTAGCAAGGTGAACCAGGGTGAGTAACACCTCCTGATGACACCTGCAAGATGAACCAGGGTGTGTACCACCTCCTGATTACACCTGTAAGGTGAACCAGGGTGTGTACCACCTCCTGATTACACCTGCAAGGTGAACCAGGCTAAATACCACCACTTCATGACACCAGCAAAGTGAAGCAGGGTGAGTACCACCTCCTGATGACACCTGAAAGGTGAACTAGGGTGAGTACCACCACCTGATGACACCAGCAAGGTAAACCAGAGTAAGTACCACCACCTGATGACATCAACAAGGTGAACCAGGCTAAGTACCACCACCTGATGCCACCAGCAAGGTGAACCAGGGTAAGTACCACCACCTGATGACACCAGCAAGGTGAACCAGGGTAAGTACCACCACCTGATGACACCAGCAAGGTGAACCAGGCTAAGTACCACCACCTGATGACACCAGCAAGGTGAACCAGGGTAAGTACCACCACCTGATGACACCAGCAAGGTAAACCAGGGTGAGTACCACCACCTGATGACACCAGCAAGGTGAACCAGGGTGAGTACCACCTCCTGATGACAACTGCAAAATGAACCACGGTGAGTACCACCTCCTGATGACACCTTCAAGATGAACCAGGGTGAGTACCACCTCGTGATGACACCTGCAAGGTGAACCAGGGTGAGTACCACCTCGTGATAACACCTGCAAGATGAACCAGGGTGAGTACCACCTCGTGATGACACCTTCAAGATGAACCAGGGTGAGTACCACCTCGTGATGACATCTGCAAGGTGAACCAGGGTGAGTAGCAAGTCCCTGACACCCCTGACAATCAGACAAGTGAGACAGAATCTGATCATTCTCCTGTTGCTGTTCCCTCTACCTCTAATGATCAGTCAGATCAACCTGAATGTCGTTATACCCTACGGACACGACAAGTGTTAAGAAATCCTCAAGTATCATTTGTGGATACCAGTGTAGACCCTCCTCAATTAGAAGTTGAGTTACCTATTGTAACAGAGTTTGATCCACCCAGAGATGATAATTATACAGCCTATATCAATCTCACCCTAGCAGAGTTGGGGTTAAATGTAAATAACCTGTATAGATAAATAATGTAGTAAGTGTTTAACTGTGTGTTATAATATCTACTTAGTATTACTCAAATTTTTTTTTTATGTGTTCACGTTCTCTCCGAGTTCTGAGAATTAACAGTATAGATTTGAGTGCACCAGATCTACCTTGTCTGTTAATCACTACCTTCTTGTAAATATATTTCCTCAGAATTCGTAGATCACGTGAAGACAGTTTCGATCGAACAAATTTTTTTTTATCTCTTTTATCATGATTTTCTAGAAATGAGCTCATTAATTAATTCCTGTGTATCATGATGCATCATATAGTAATGTAGATTGTTCCATCACGATAATATCCATTTGAAGTATAATGTTCAACTGTTGTGTACTTTGACATTGTATAGAATCAGCTGAGAGTCGTACGCCTGTTCTCCTTAGTTTGTATAGATGTATGTCGAGACGCCATACGTAACATGACCGAGCTGTACGGTTCGTATTTCTAACGGCTATACCACAGCTGTTCACGTGATCACCAACCTCTGCCCATGTGATCTTCCGTTAGCCAATCATAGGCCGTCCCTATTTGAATGCCCGAGTGCCAAGACGACTAGCGGGAACCCCCCACAACACACCACTTCATGACACCAGCAAGGTGAACCAAGGTGAGTATCACCACCTGATGACACCAGCAAGGTGAACCAGGTTAAGTACCACAACCTGATGACACCAGCAAGGTAAACCAGGGTGAGTACCACCACCTGATGACACCAGCAAGGTGAACCAAAGTGAGTACCACCTCCTGATGACACCTGTAAGGTGAACCAGGGTGAGTTCCACCTCCTGATACACCTGCAAGGTGAACCAGGGTGAGTACCACATCCTGATGACACCAGCAAGGTGAACCAGGGTGAGTACCACCTCCTGATGACACCTGCAAGGTGAACCAGGGTGTGTAACACCTCCTGATGACACCTGTAAGGTGAACCTGGGTAAGTACCACCTCCTGATAACACCTGCAAGGTGAACCAGGGTGAGTACCATCACTTCATGACACCAGCAAGGTGAAGCAAGGTGAGTACCACCACCTGATAACACCTGCAAGGTGAAGCAGGGTGAGTACCACCACTCCATGACACCAGCAAGGTGAACAAGGGTGAGTACCACCTTTTGATGACACCTGCAAGGTGAACCCGTGGCCTGGCTGGCAAAGCTCTCCCTTCACACACGAAGGGCCCGGGTTCGATTCCCTTGGGGGTAGAAACATTTCGACGTGTTTCCTTACACCTGTTGTCATGTTCACCTAGCATTAAGTAGGTACCTGGGTGATAGTCGACTGGTGTGAGTCGCATCCTGGGGGACAAGATTGAGGACCCCAATGGAAATAAGACAGACAGTCCTCGATGACGCACTGACTTTCTTGGGTTATCGTGGGTGGCTAACCCTCAGGGGTTAAAAATCCGAAATCTTATCTTAACCAGGGTGAGTACCACAACCCGATGACACCTGAAAGGTGAATCAGGGTGAATACCACCACTTAATGACACCTGCAAGGTGAACCAGGGTGAGTACCACCACCCGATGACACCAACAAGGTGAACCAGGATAAGTACCACCACCTGATGACACCAGCAAGGTGAACCATGGTAAGAACCACATTCTGATGACAACTGCAAGGTGAACCAGGGTGAGTACCACCACCTGATGACACCTGCAAGGTAAACCTGGGTAAGTACCACCACCTGTTAATACTCATCCTCATGATTAACTCTTCGTCTTTTAACTCACTGAACGATTTAAGCAACGAACGGAATTAAAAATTAGTTATATTAAATTTAGCCGAAATGATGCCAAATTTTCTTATAGTTAAATATAATAACTAAATTGCTTGAACGAGAAAGTAATGTCTGGTAGCGGGGTAACGCCACAGACTTTTAATTAGTTATTATAATAGTATCATAATTTACTACAAGTACATGTACAAGGTATACAGTCCTAGCTGACATCAATGACATGCTACTATATAGAAAGCCCCTTGTTATGCTGAGCATTTCGGGCAAATTAAGTAAGTTTTGTCCCAGGATGCGACCCACACCAGTCGACTAACTCCTAGGTACCCATTTTTACTGATGGGTGAACATAGACAACTGGTGTAAAGAAACACGCCGAATGTTTCTACCCTCGATTTGAATCGAATCCAGACATTCGCCGTGTAAAGCGAGAGCTTTAGCCACCAGGCCACAGGGCAACATGAACCAGGGAAACAACGCGCTGTGAGATGACACTGTGTTACTAGACTAAAGCTAGGCAATAGCTGCCCTGGGCAGGACTATTTGTACAGTGCATTTAGTATGTATTGTGTGTTGATGATAGATCGTTCCAAGATCTAGAACACTGAACTTAACTCTGACCATGCAGAATTACAGTGGAACCTCTGGTCACGACCATAATTCATTCCAAAACTCTGGTCGCGACCCGATTTGGTCGTGACCCGAACCTAGTTTTCCCACTGGATTGTATGTAAATGTGATTAATCCGTTCCAGACCCCTACGAACTGTATGTAAATATTGTTTTTTATTTTTTATTTTTAAGCATTATTATTATTATCAAAAGAAGCGCTAAACAACAATAGTCATACAGCGCAGCGAGGCAGGGTAGGATGCAGGGATAATGGGTAGTAAGAGGAAGAGGGATGATTAGGAGGGTATGGAGCACAGTGGGGTAGTGGATAGTGCAGGGATAGAGGGTAGTAAGAGATTGAGGTAGAAGGGACTGAAGGGAGAGCTAAAGGCAAAATCGTCAGAGTTTGTGTAGTAAATCAGTTGCTGTCAAAAAGTCAATGAGAGTCAGGATTGAAGGAGGATCCATCAGCAAGAAGGGAAGGTAAAGTGAGGTCAGCAGAGTGAAGACGATGTTGGAGGTAAATTCTGCGTGCTCGTTGATAGAGTGGACAGTCCAACAGAAAGTGGCGAACAGATACTGGAACCTGACAATGCTTACAGAGAGGGACAGGGAGCCTCTCCATGAGATACCCATGAGTAAGACGAGTGTGGCCAATGCGAAGACGGGAGAGTGTAGTCTCCCAACCTCGACATTTGTGACAAGAAGAAGGCCAGAAACCTGTACTCGGTTTAATAGAATGAAGTTTGTTATATAGCAGGTCAAGCCAACGTTGTTGCCAACAGGTGCGAAGGTGTGTAGCAATGACAGCATAATAGTCCGTAAATGGAACACCTCTATATGAAACTGGAAGGTCACGTACTGTCGACCGCGCAGCAGTGTCTGCCTGTTCATTGCCCTGTACATCAACATGCCCAGGGACCCAACAAAAAACAATATCTTTGTGTTTGCTAGAGATACTTCGTAACTAAAGCTGGATATGGAGAACTAAAGGGTGAGGTGTATCAAATTTTTGGATAGACTGAAAGGTACTATGAGAGTCTGAAACGACCACAAATGGTGACAAAGGCATAGATGCAATACGGATAAACGCCACAAGAATATCATACAATTCAGCCATAAATATGCTAAACGAGGATAATAGATGCCCTCGCACAACGCTGTCCGGAAACACTGCTGTGAATCCGACGCCGTCAGAAGACTTAGAACTATCGGTGTACACTGCGATGGCATTGGAATGAGAGCGAAAGTTTTCTAGAAAAAGAGAGCGAGAAGCCACTGTAGGCAATTGGGCTTTTGTGCAAGGCAGAGGAGAAGAACAGACAAGGACAGCAGGAACTTCCCAAGGGGGTAGAGGAAAGGGTGAAGCCACATGAACATATAAAGGCGGAAGCTGAAGGGAAGACAAGAGCGAATGTATACGAAAAGAAAAGGGACGAAGTAAACAGGGTCGACGAACAAATAAAGAGCGTCTAATAACATCTGTGACAATCCTATACATGGAAGGATTGCGGAGGTCATGAGAGCGAACATAATAGCAAAGGCAATGTGCATCATGACAATCGGACAAGGATGGAATGTTCACTTCTACATAGAGGCTCTCAACCGGGAAAGAACGAAAAGCACCAAGGCATAAATGCAATCCCTGGTGATGGATGGGATTAAGGCTGGAAGGAGTAGCAGGGAAGGCCGCCGAATATATCTGGTCACCATAATCGAGTTTCGATAAAATTAGGGCTGAATGCAGGCGAATGAGAGTTCTACGATCAGCCCCCATGAAAGAAGTGCTAGGGTTTTAAGGAGGTTCAGCCGGCTATGACAAGTTGCCTTCAGAGAGGTAATGTGAGGTTTCCAGGACAATCGACGGTCAAACAGGAGGCCGAGAAACCTGACTGTATCACGTTCTGGGATTCGCGAGCCATATAGGTATGTACAATGGATGATCAGGGACCACTGAACGTCTAGTAAACGTAATTTGGTGAGTTTTGCTACTAGAAAATTTAAACTCGTTAGTGGTGGCCCAATCGGAAACACGGTTGACGGCATGCTGGAGGGAAACTGCAATGAGGTGACAGTCAGCACACCTGTGGTTCTGTTATACCGGTACATGCCCCACGCAGTGCGTTTCAAACGTACTGCCTGAGCACAAGCAGGAGACCACCAAGGCACGCACTTCTGAGAATGCTTGCCCGAGGTTTGGGGGATAGAATGTGAAGCTGTGGTTAAGATGGAGGACGAAAAGAGATGTAAAACCTCATCAATGGAGGACGAGGAAGGAGCTTCATGAAAAGCAATAAGATGGGCTTAAAGGTCCCAATTCGCCTGGTCAAATTGCCAGCTTGGGCTACGAGGAGGTGGAGAATACAAAGGAGACAGAAGGATGATTGGAAAATGATCGCTTTCATGTAAGTCTGGGAGGACAGTCCAGGTGAAGTAGAGGACAGTTGAGAAAGAGCAGATGGAGAGATCGATGCAAAGAAAGAATGAGTTCGAGGATCAAAATGGGTGGGAGAACCCATATTTAAAACATGAAGTGGGAAAGAAGCAAGAAATGCCTCCAACTGAATGCCGTGGGAGTCACAGTGCGACCCCTCCAGAGAAAATGGTGTGCGTTAAAATCGCCAAGTAACAGAAGGGGTGGCGGCAAGGAAGAAACCAGAAAAGCAACATCTGGTATAGACAATGCCCGAGAAGGGAAGAGATACAAAGAACAGAGTGTATACCACTTATTCAAGTGGATACGGGCTGCAGTGTAATGTAGAGAAGAATGAACAAATAGCTGACGGTATGGAATACCAGTGCATATAAGAAGAGCACTTTCGTTAAAGGTTCTATCGGAAAAAGGATCCGATGAATATAATAAATCATAGCCCGAAAAGGGATGGATAACAGCGCAGTGTAATTTGGGTTCTTGTTAACAGACTCCAACAGGAGAAAACTGTGAGAGCAACACCTGAAGCTCACCCCGGTTACCCCTGAGGCCTCGGATATTTCACTGCAAATAAGCCATGATTTATGAAGAGAAAGATACAAGTCGAAGGTAGAGGTATCTATGGACTAAGAGGGTTAGAAAAGTCCACGTTTGGAGGCAGTGGAAGACTTGTAAGCAGCGAAGGATAGGAATGCTGTGAAGGAAGGAGGGGTGTAGACAGAGATGAGGTAGGAGGAGGAAACGGAGGTGGAGTGGAGTCCATCAACGTTCCAGTCTCCGTAATATATTCTGAGATAGCTTCCAGGGTTTCAGAAGACAAAGATGCAGGATGTGGGACCACATTAGAGATGGAAGGAGGAGGGGGATGAGCAACAATCGGGGAGACTATGGACTGTACTAAAGTAGGGGGTGAAGAAATGGAAGAGGGAACTGTCGAAGGGGTTTGGGAGGGGACAGGAGTGGAAGCAACCTGGGAAGGGGCAGAAAAGGAAGAAATTTGGAAGGGGACAGGGAATGAAGGTATTGAACGAGGAGGAGGATGAATCTCTACACACGTTACAGAACTAGTTGGAGGTGAAGAATCAGGCACGGAAACTGGGAAGGAAAAATGTGCAGGTTGGAGAAGGGAAGGAGGGGTGAGAGGAGAGTTTAACGATGGGGATTTTATGGAGGACTTCTGAGAAGAGGGACGATGAAGAAGAGGGGTGGGACGAAGTTTGGTAGACACAGAACTGTGCGAGTGAGTGGAAGTAGAGGTGATAACAGAATGGGGTGCCGAGGTAGGGACCTCGGAGCCTAGGACAGCAAAAGAATTCGAGACAGGGGTGACTGAGGATGGGGTGACCACAGAGGAAGCTGCGGGAGGTGGGGCCCCAGAAGTGGGGATACCTTTACCTTTGAAGAGTTTCGAGAGTTTATCTACTCTCTGAGCCCGGCCATGGGCCAGGCTCGTCTGGTCAACCAGGTCAACCAGGCTGTTGCTGCTGGAGGCCCACTGCCCCACATATCCTTCACAGCCTGGTTGATCTGGCACCTGGTGAAGATACTTGTCTAGTTTCCTCTTGAAGGCTTCTACACTGGTTCCAGCCATGTTTCAGATATTTTCTGGTAAGATGTTGAATAGTCTGGGACCCCGGGTGTTAATACAGTGCTCCCGTATTGTCCCCACTGCACCCCTGCTCCTCACTGGGTTTATTTTACACTTCCTCCCATATCTCTCACTCCAGTATGTTGTTATGGCAGTGTGCAGATTTGGGACCAGGCCCTCAAGTACTTTCCAGGTATATATTATCATGTATCTCTCTCTCCTCCGCTCCAATGAGTACATGTTCGAGACTTGAAGGCGTTCCCAATAATTTAGATGCTTCAATGGCTCAATGTGAGCCGTAAACAATCTCTGAATTTGTTCCAGCTCTGATATTTCTCCTGCCCTGAACGGGGCCGTCAGCACTGAGCAGTATTCTAAGTGAGGGAGCACTAGCGATTTGAAGAGTGTCACCATCGGCATTATTTCCCTTGTTTTGAAAGTTCTCAATACCCACCCCGTCATCTTCCTGGCTGTCTGTGGTCTTTGTCTTGTTATGAGTTCTTTAAAGAAAGATCAGCAAGACATAAGTTATTCCCAAGTCCTTTACATGTTCCTTTCGTTCTATGTGGTGACCCTCTTGCGTTTTGTATATAGTGTTCCTTTTGAGTTCTTCATTCTTTCCATACCTAAGCAGCTGAAACTTATCACCATTGAACGTCATGTTGTTCTCCACTGCCCACTGGAAGACCTTGCTTATGTCTTCCTGTAATTTTTCAGTGTCCTCTACCGTAGTGACTTTCATGCTTATTTTAGTGTCATCTGCAAATGATGATACAAAAGTGTGCCGGGTGTTTTTATCTATGTCTGCTATGAGTATGAGAAACAACAGAGGTGCCAGGACAGTGCCTTGGGGCACTGAGCTTTGGACCTCGCTGATGCTGGATCTTGCCCTGTTCACTACTACTTTTTGTGTTTTGTGTGTTAGGAACTCAAAAATCCATCTGCCTACCTTCCCCGTAATGCCTATGGCCCTCATTTTGTGTGCTATCACTCCATGATCACATTTGTCAAACGCCTTTGCAAAATCTGTGTAAATCACATCTGCGTTTTGGTCGTCTTCCAATGCCTCCGTAATTCTGTCATAATGGTTCAGCAGCTGTGACAGGCATGATCGTCCCGCTCTAAAGCCATGCTGGTTCACTCTTTCAAAGACTTTTATGATGTGAGAAGTTAGGGCTACTGGTCTGTAATTTTAAGCTAGTGCTCTACTACCTCCCTTATGCAAAGGAGCTATGTCTGCACTCTTTAAGGCCTCCGGTATTTCACCTAGATCTAAGCTCTTTCTCCTAAGAATACTAAGGGCTCTTGCTAATGGTACTTTGCACTTCTTTATAAATAAAGCATTCCATGAATCTGGTCCAGGTGCTGAGTGAGTGGACATGTTGTCCATTTCTTTTTCGAAATCTATGGGATTTGTACTAATGTCAGCTAGGTGGTCTGCACGGCCTTCTGCTGGAGTGAAAAATATTTCTGCATTTTCTACCTTGCTGTCATTTAGTAGGTTGCTGAACACTGACTCATACTGTTCTTTTAGAATTTCACTCATTTCCTGTTCATCGTCAGTATATGAATCTCCTCTCAATAATGGTCCAAAGTTTAGCAACACAGGAATAGGAAATAAGGGGAAGTCTCCCTTGAAGGCATAGATGAGAGACAGCCATAGCATATGGGAAACCTTCTGCCTCTTTGAGACAGCAGATTTCACGCTCATTTAAGAAAACTTAACAACGGCGAGAGTAAGATGGGTGCGCCTCACGACAATTAAGGCAAGAGGGAGGGAGACTACAAGAAGGATTGGCATGGTCATCGGCACCACAGACTGGGCATTCGTCCATGGACGTGCAATATTTTGCCGGATGACCAACACGCCAGCAGTTTCTACACTGTTGTGGTGTAGGGATCACCTTACAAACTTGTAAACGGTGTCCCACAATGTAGACCGAGGGCGGAAGTTCACGGCAGTCAAATGTTAAACGAGCTATATTGCAAGGATATCGTCTTCGCTTACGGGCAGGGAGGACAAAAGTGTCAACTTTGAGGATAGGGAGGTCTTGGAGCTCAAGCTACTCCAGAATGTCATCACCACATGTCTGGAAATTCCGTTGGACAATGGTGTGGGGTAAAATGACAGTACCACTACAAGAATTGAGAGAATGATGTTTGTCAATAGTGATAGGAATAGTATCTATGGTCGTAAAGAGAGAAAGGTCACAAGCTTGGCCAGCATTCTGGACCGTGATGATGCGAGTGTCGCTCTTGAGAGCGTGAAATGAGATATCTTTACCCACATGGTGGAGCAGAGCCTTACCAATAATATGATCGGAAAGATAGGCAGTAGGAGAAGTCGGTCTTAGAGTAAAAAACTTTGTCAAATGTGTAGTACCAGGGAAGTGCGTGATGAGCTGGTCGTTTCTGAGATGAATAAGAATGAAGTGACGAATTGTCATGTAAGGGTCTTGGTTGTTTAGATGTGGGACCGGAGTTGGTCTGACGTGGGACGGGTGAGCAATGTGAAAATTGCCGCACCGTAGAGGGAGAAGCCAGAATCAAGGTCAGAGAAGAGCAAAGGTCAGATGTATCAAAAGAGCCAGTCGGAACCCTGGTACCTGAAGTAGGTGACGAACCAGCACCAGCGAGAGGTACAGGGGTATTGGAAGTGTCTAAAGAGTGGTCCGATAATGAGGCCGGGTCAGAACAGGGTGTGGTAACAGGAAGGGGCCTGGGGGTAGTAGGTTCATGGATTGGGTCGTTCATGTTTAGGTTACTTCTTTCTTTCTTTCTTTCTTTTTAAAAAGAAGGAAGAAAAGAAAAAAAAGAAAAAAAGGGGGGGAACGTGGAGGAATAGCTAATAGGAGGAATAAAGGGGCCCAAGAGGACCTCAGCACCGCAAGTAGTGCAGATGCGGCATGAAACCCTTGCCATACCCTACCCTTCATGCCAGTAAACCAGCAATCCGGGATAGCAACCTCACATCCACTGAGCCACCTCAGCGGACAAAAGAGAGGGCGGCTGGACACCCGCCACAAAGCATACCTCCTTCAGCCACCACCCCTGGAATCCGAAAGGTGGCCTCCAGAGATACACCCGTCGCCTGAAAGACACCCAAAGCCAACCCCCGGGAGACAGGAGAGGGATTGGGACATCCCCAGGCGATCCAGATTCCCACAGCAAACTACACCACCGCCAAGAACCTCAACGTAATGGGATGGACCACGGTACCCTTTCCCCTACCTAGGAACCAGAATGCCTGTGGAGAGAATCCCACAGGTTAAAAATGGGAAGGGAATAAGGGAGGGATGAGGAGGAGGAGGAGGAGGAGGAAAGGGAAAAAGGGAGGATGGGGAAGATGGGATAGGGGAGGGGGGATTGGGGGGTAATTAGGTTTGGTCTGAGGAAGAAGACCAAGAGGTCCAATTCCTCAGACCAAGAGCCTCTTCACCACAGCAAGGCGCCCCCCTTGAAGAGGATTTTTAAGCACAAAACAGTTAACTATACCATTGAATGCACAGCGTAATAGTAAACTAAATGTAAAAACCTTGAATAACACTGAAAACCTTGAATAACAGAGAAAACTAACATTGCACGAGTCCGTTCTAGACCTCTATGAACCGTTCGCTGTAAACAGTTTTTTTTTTTTTTAGAGAGAGTTTTAAGCACAGAAAAAATAATCAAGTTTTGACAAATCCTTAATTATGCAAAATAATGCACAGTTTAATAGAGAAAAAAACTTGAATAACAGAGAAAAAAACATACGGTAAACAACCAAGAAAACCAACCTTGTATGAGTCGACTTATGGTGTGAAGGAAGTGAGGAGGAAGATGAGTGGGGAGGAGGTTACTGTTGTGAGGGAGAGTCCGCCTCCGTGATGGAGGGACGTTCTCCTTCAGGTAAAATAAAAATAAAATATTTATTTGCTAAGGTTACAACGTATGTTAATATATCATAATATGATTGGAGCAAAGAAAGCCACTATCATGCCGAGGCATTTCGGGCAGTTTTCGGGTGTTTTCTCTCGTTTAGCTGTTGGACCTAACTTCACCATAAACCGATCTAATGTGAACTTGTCTTTTCCTTTGCATCAAAACATTACGGAAATGAGAGACGACGTTATCATTCATCATGTTCAACACTGTTCATAACAGTTTTGTCAGGGTGGTTCTTCTCAAAGAAATCCTGGCACTCATTCAGTTTTTCTATGACGGCTTTTATCACATCACTTTTAATCTCCTTCCTCCAATGACTGCTCCTCAGTGAGCACCTTATGCTTCACATTCTGGAGTTCAGAAAGTTCATCTATTGTAAGTTCCTCCTCGTGATCCTCGACCAGTTCCTCGATGTCGTCACTATCGACTACAAGACCCATGGTCTTGCCCACAACAGAGGTTTCAAATTTTTTGAAATCTCGTTCAGGAATGCATTCAGGCTAAAGTTTCTTCCATGCTGAATTGAAGGTCCGGTACTTGACGCCTTCCCAGGCATAATATCTTTATTTACTACAAGTACATGTACATGGTATACAGGCCTAGCTGATATCAGTGACATACTACTACATAGAAAGTCCCTTGTTATGCTGAGCATTTCGGGCAGATTAGGTCAGTGTCCCAGGATGCGACTCACACCAGTCGACTAACACCCAGGTACCCATTTTACTGATGGGGAACATAGACAACAGGTGTAAAGAAACACGCCCAATGTTTCTGCCCTGGCTGGGAATCTAACCCAGGCCCTCGCCGTGTGAAGCGAGAGCTTTAGCCACCAGACCACCAGAGCCCCCAGAGCATTGTCGATGAGGCTGATGCAATGCACAATGTTGAAATGGTTCTTCCAGAACTCCTTCAGTGTCAAAGACGTCTCCTCGGTCACATTAAAATACCTGGTGAAGAGTCCCTTAGTGTACAGCTTCTTGAAGTAGATCACTTGCTGGTCCATCAGCTGCAGAAGATGAGTCGTGTTGGGGAGGAGGAACTTGACCATAATGAAGTCGTACTCAATGTCCATATCGTCAACCAAAATTGGCACGGAATGTGAAAATTGTTGCGGATGTGTTTGTTCGGCACCCGATTATGTGTTCGTGACCAGATGCAAAAATTTGGCGAATTTTTTGGTCGTGAATCGATTTGTTCGTGTTCGGAAGCGTTCATGACCAGAGGTTCTACTGTATATTCAAGCAAACCCAACAAGTTTATAGAACGGTAGTGGCTTAGAAAGAATAATGTTAGACAACAACTATCAGGTTTTACAAGTGAGAAACGGCAAGGCTCCTTTTGATATTAAATAAACAATACCGACAAGTCGTTGATTAATTAGAGAGCTGTGCAACACTTTGGTATCTTTATTATTGTCAATAAAGATTCACTTCAGGATTTCTGGTATTTTCTTTTCTGACTCCTTAACCTGTTTGACGGCGGGTAACTATTCCAAACTATTAGTTACACTTCGTTTATTATTTCCTTTACTTTCCTGTATTGCTCTAATAGTTTTCATTGTTGTTAATATTTCCTCTGAGTCCAGGGTTGCTAGGTCGAGGATCCTCGTGACCAGTAACAAATATGTAAAATATGTCTTAATACAGATTTTTTTTTTCAGTGGTGCCACTGGAGCAAGGAGAACCCTGTGGCAGCTCTGTTCAACTGTGGCTTTGCTGGTACTGGTACGACTCGCTATGGCTATCCAAGGCCTGAGAAGCATTCTAACATCACCAGCAAGACCTGAGAAGCATTCTCCGCAAGGCCTGGAAGCATTCTAGTAGCAGACTGAGAGCTTCTAACCAGCAAGCTGGAAGTTTACGATGATGGAAGTTTACATCCATCAAGGCTGAGAAGCATTCTAGACCACTGTAGACTGAGAGTTTAACCGGTGAAGTTTAACGCTCCTGGTTCTAAATATCAGTTTTTATATATTATATGTGTGTGTGTGTGTGTGTGTGTGTGTGTGTCTCTATTCTAAGAGCCAGCAGCAGCAACTACACCCGCACTGCGCTATTCGGAGAAAAAACTTCCCCTCACTCCTCCAGTTGCAGCCTTGCAACATTGAATAGCTCCTGATGACGCACTGAGAAGTGTGAAAATTCTTGAGCTAAAGATTTCCACCCCCCGTGGCTTGTCTTGAGATATATATATATATATATATATATATATAAACATATAGGCCGTTTCTCACCGAGGCCGGGTGACCTTAAAAAGAAGAAACACTTTCATCATCATTCACTCCATCACTATCTGGCCAGAGTCGCACAGACACTACAGTTTAAAAAAATGGCAACATATCAACACCCTTCCTTCAGAGCACAGTCAGTACACTTCCCACCTCCAGGATACAAGTCTGGCTTGCCAATTTTCTTGAATCCCTTTATAAATGTTTTTTTTGCTTACTCTCCAACAGTACGTCAAGTCATAAAAACCATTTGTCTGCGCTCGCTCCTATCTAACAGGCTCACGCACGCTTGCTGGAAGTCCAAGCCCCTCGCACACGAAACCTCCTTTACGCCTCCCTCCAACCTTTCCTAGGCCGACCGCTACCCCGCCTTCCCTCCACTACAGATTTATATGCTCTCCAAGTCACTATTTGATTTTCATCTAAATTTACAAACCACCTCAACATCCTCTCCTCAGCCCTCTGGATAATACTTTTAGAAACTGCGCACCTCCTCTTAATTTCCAAACTACGGATTCTCTGCATTATATTCACACCACACATTGCCCTCAGACATGACAACTCTACTGCCTCCAGCCTTCTCCTTGTTGCAACATTCACCACCCATGCTTTGCACCCATATAAGAGCATTGTTATAACTATACTCATACATTTCCCTCTTTGCTTCCATGGATAATGTTCTATGTCTCTATTGACTCCTCAGTGCACCACTCACCATTTTTTCCCTCATCAATTCTACAGTTCACCTCGTCTTTCATATACCCATCTGCTGACACGTCCACTCCCAAATATCTGAATACAATCACTCCCTCCAGTCTTATATCCAATCTTTCATTACCTAATTTTTTGTTATCCTCATCACCTTACTCTTTCCAATGTTCACTTTTAATTTCCACCAACCTCTGCAACTTCTCTTCAGAATCTCCCAAAAGTACAGTTTCATAAGCAAAAAGCATCTCTGACAACTCCCACTTTGTGTTAGAGTTTTTATCTTTTAACCGACCCCTCTTGACAACACCAGAGCATTCACTTTTCTTACAACCCTATCTATAAATATATTGAACAATCATGGTGACATCATGCATCTCTTTCTAAGGCCTACTTTTACTGGGAAATAATCTCCCTCTCTCTTATATACTCTAACCTAAGCCTCACTATCCTCGTAAAAACTCTTCACTGCTTTTAGTGGCCTACCACCTGTACCATACATTTGTAACATCTGGCACATGCCCCCCTATCTACTCTATCATATATAAATATATGCAATAAAAACCTCTGAACAAAACATAATGGAAAAATTAATAAAAAAAAATTAAAGACTCTTGGGTAGGAAGTAAACAAAGAATTTTCAGAGTTTTTACTAAAATATAAAAAGAAGTGGGCCGTTGTGGTTCTGGCAGGATGGAGAATAGGAGAATATAAGGCCCAGGATGAGTCTCTGGTGTAGACGAGATGGTGGAAGGTTATCCTGGGCAGTTTTTAAGAATTCTCGTATGCCACTTGGTCGTGGTACGTAAGACGTAGAAGCGGAAGAGTAGACAAAAGTAGCTAAGTCAGAGAGACGTACATCTAGCTCCTTCAAATCTCAGCGTCTGTTCGGGCTGACCAGGACAGCAGCAGAGCTGATAAAGAGAAAAAAAATAATGGTTACCACATGTAAGCAAACATAACACTTAAGAAAGAAAAAGGATATCATGTTCACTTTAAGATGGAAGACATTACTGGTAACCATAAAAAACACAAAAAAATCTACACCTGGTAGATCACCTTACCTGATCAGGAGAAGAGTGGAGGTGTAGTGACTCTCCCAGTTTCTCTGTTCACCAGGTAAGGTTGATACTACCAGAAAAAGGGGTGGTTCTGCCTCGGCCCGCTAGGGGGAAGCACGGGTTGAACCCTCGAATGATCCCCGGCTGACTAACAACCTTAACCACCAATAATACTCCACTTTTCCCTCACTCTGTTCACCTGTTTGTTTCACTGTAAACACTTGATCTACACCCCCTACCTTTCCTAAAGCCTCCTTGTTCGTCTGTTATCCTGCTCTCCATCTTAATCTTAATTCTTTCAATAATAACTCTACCATACACTTTACCAGGTATACTCAATAGGTTTATTCCCCACTCTCTTTTGTCTCCTTTGCCTTTATACAAAGGAACTATGCATGCTCTCTGTCAATCCCTAGGTACCTTACCCTTTTCCATACATTTATATAATAAAAGCACCAACCATTCCAAAACTATATCCTCACCTGCTTTTAACATTTCTGTCTTTATTCCATCAATCCCAGCATTTTTACCCCCTTTCATTCTACCCACTGCCTCACGCACCTCCCAGCACTCACAACTGGCTTTTCCTCACTCCAACAAGATGTTATACCTCCTTGCCCAGTGCATGAAATCACAGCTTCCCTATATTCATCAACATTTAACAGTTCCTCAAAATATTCCCACCATCTTCCCAATACCTCTAACTTTCCATTTAATAACTCTCCTCTCAAATTTTTAACTGTCAAATCCATTCGTTCCCTAGGCTTTCTCAACTTATTAATCTCCAAACCTTTTTCTTATTCTCATCAGAATTTGTTGATAGCTTCTCAACCACTCTCTCATTTGCTCTCCTTTTACAATCCTTCACCACTCTCTTAACCTCTCTTTTTCTCTCCAAATTCTCCTTTCTCCTTGAATCACTTCTACTTTGTAAAAACTTCTCATATTCTACCTTTTTCTCTCTTACTACTCTCTTTACCTCATCATTCTACCAATCGCTCTTCTTCCCTCCTGCACCCACATTCCTGTAAACACACACTTCTGCTGAACACTCTAACATTACATTCCCCATACATCTTCTATCCCATTGCTTATTCTCTCACCAGTGGCGTCTCTAGGGTTGGTGTCACCCGAGGCGGCATTTTTGGTGTCACCCCCATGAAATCCAAGGGCGGGGGGATGGGGGTAGTAAACTGCAGTTACGTTACTACTGCATGACCAGTGATTAATGTTTAGCAATGAGAACGTTTAAGGGCCATATACCGAACAGGAGAATACTTCTCAACTTTATTAAGGGGATTGTCCTACGAAGAAAGGTTAAGGGAAATCGGCCTGACGACACTAGAGGACAGGAGGGTTAGGGGAGACATGATAACGGCATATAAAATACTGCGAGGAATAGCTAAGGTGGACAGAGACAAGATGTTCCAGAGAGGGGACACAGAAACAAGGGGTCACAATTGGAAGTTAAAGACTCCAATGAGTCAAAGGGATGTTAGGAAGTATTTCTCCAGCCATAGAGTTGTCAGGAAGTGGAATAGCCTAGAAAGTGACGTAGTGGAGGCAGGAACCATACATAGTTTTAAGACGAGGTTTGATAAAGCTCATGGAGCAAGGAGAGAGAGGACCTAGTAGCAATCAGTGAAGAGGCAGGGCCAGGAGCTACGACTCGACCCCTGCAACCACAAATAGGTGAGTACACACACACACATACACACACACAGGTGAGTACAAATAGTTGAGCGCACGCACGCACACACCAGGCCCAAGCAGAAGGACAAACACACCCACCGGAAGCACTCACGGAGGGCCTCAAATCACAGCAACCCAACGGCAACCATATATTTTAACATCACACACACACATCATTCTCCCTGTCCCCACCCCAGCAACCCAAAACCCACCATCACAACTACCCCACCTGATCACAAACCCCACCCCACCAACCCACACTCCAACAATACAACCCCCTCCACCCATACAGCAATCCCCTATGGAAACCCTGCCCACACCCCCCCGACCCACCAAGATCCCCCAGGGCCACAGTATTGGAAACGAGGCTGAAGGTTTGGTACACAAATGCGGATGGAATCACGAATAAGTATGAAGATGGGAATGAAAGAATAGGTGAAATGTCCCCAGACATCATAGCCGTCACAGAAACTAAACTAAATGAGGCAATAACAGATGCAATCTTCCAACAGGGATATCAGATCCTGAGGAAGGATAGAAAGAGCAGGGAAGGAGGAGGGGTCGCACTACTCGTAAGGAACCATTGGAGATTCAAGGAAATGGAAGGAATGGAAGTGTGTGAAGAAAGGGACTTTATAGTAGGTACCATCCAGTCTGGGGAGCACAAGATAGTCATTGCAGTGATGTATAACCCACCACAGAACTGCAGGAGGCCAGGAGAGGAATATGACGAGAACAATAGAGCAATGGTGGACACTCTGGCGGAGGTGGCAAGAAAAGCGCACATGAGCAGAGCGAAGTTACTGGTCATGGGCGATTTCAACCACAGGGAGATCGACTGAGAGAACCAAGAACCACGTGGGGGTCCAGAAACTTGGAGAGCCAAGATGATGGACGTGGTAATGGAAAACCTGATGCACCAACATGTCAGGGACACGACCAGAGAGAGAGCAGAGGACGAACCAGCAAGGCTGGACCTTGTATTCACCCTGAACAGCTCAGATATCGAGGACATAACACACGAGAGCCCCCTGGGAGCCAGTGACCATATGGTGCTGAGCTTTGAGTACATTGTAGAGCTACAGGTGGAGAGGTAAAACGGTGCTGAAAGAGACAAACCAGACTTTAAAAGAGGGGACTACATGGGTATGAGGAATTTCCTGTAGGAGGTTCTGTGGGAAACGGAAATGGAAGGATAGTCAGTAAATGAAATGATGGAATATGTAGAGACAAAGTGCAAGGAGGAAGATCAACGGTTTATACCCAAAGGAAAAAGATTAAATGGGAAGACCAGAAAGAGCCCCTGGTTTACCCAAAGGTGCAGGAAGGCGAAGGTTTAAAGTGTCAGAGAATGGAAAAGGTACAGAAGGCATAGAACCAAAGTAAACAAAGAGATTAGTCGAAGAGCTAGAAACGAGTATGCACAGGTATGGAGGGAGGCCCAGAAACAGTACGAAAATGACATAGCATCGAAAGTCAAGTCTGACCCTAAACTGATGTACAGTCACATCAGAAGGAAGACAACAGTCAAGGACCAGGTGATAAGGCTGAGGAGAGAGGATGGGGAACTCACAAGTAATGATCAAGAGGTATGTGAGGAGCTCAACTCGAGGTTTAAGGAAGTATTCACAGTGGAGGCAGGAAGGCAGCTGGGTAGACAGAATGGGGTGCGTCAGCAACAAGGGATGTATCAAGTGATGGAGGGCATACACACAACTGAGGAGGAGGTGAAGCAGTTACTCAGTGACCTTGATACCTCAAAGGCGATGGGTCAGGACAATATCTCCCAGTGGGTCCTTCGGGAAGGAGCTGAGGTTCTGAGTGTGCCACTTACCATAATATTCAACACATCCCTTGAAACTGGGCAGCTACCTGAGATATGGAAAAAGGCCAAGGTAGTCCACATCTTTAAAAAAGGAGACAGAAAAGAGGCACTAAACTATAGACCAGTGTCACTTACGTGTAGAGTGTGCAAAGTCTTAGAGAAAATCATCAGGAAAAGAATGGTGGAGCATCTGGAGCAGAACAAGATAATCAACACCAGACAGCACGGATTCAGGGAAGGCAAATCCTGTGTAACAAACCTCCTGGAGTTCTATGATAAAGTAACAGAGGTAAGGCAAGAGAGAGAAGGGTGGGTTGACTGCATTTTCCTGGACTGCAGGAAGGCCTTCGACACAGTTCCTCATATGAGATTAGTAAAGAAGTTGGAAGACCAAGCGTGTATAACAGGAAGGGCACTGGAATGGATCAGGGAATACCTCACAGGGAGGCAACAACGGGTCATGGTACGTGATGAGGTATCACAGTGGGCGCCGGTGACGAGCGGTGTACCGCTGGGGTCAGTCCTAGGACTAGTGCTATTCTTTGTATATGTGAATGACATGACGGACGGGATAGACTCAGAAGTGTCTCTGTTCGCAGATGATTTGAAATTAATGAAGAGAATCACATCGGATGAAGACCAAGCATGACTTCAAAGAGACCTGGACAAGCTTGACATCTCGTCTAGCAACTGGCTTCTCGAATTTAACCCTACTAGTCGCAGCCCAGCTCTGGTGGTGCGAGGGTGTGTGGTGCTCTGACCTGACCCCTGGCGACGCTTTACAGCACTTTGGTTTTCCAAAGCAACATGGCGACAGCAGGGAGGAGACGTCTGAACACTGTCTGTGTTGACCTTGTGACTGGTGTTCTAAACCCTGCAACGGCCGGGACTGTCTTACCGACGATATTACGAGATGTGTATGGTCTTGACATAGGAGATTTGTATGGCGTTGCCCTGAATGGGATGAATAGAGTATTTGTGAAGCTACTGACGGCAGAAGTTTATGAACGACTCGTAGATCGACACCAGGATCATGTCTACACGGTGCACACTGGCCTTCAGGTACGATTGAAGGACGTTTCACGTACGTACACTTGGTACGTTTGAAGAACGTCCCATTCGAAGCGGACCCGACGGACATCAGTACGGTCTTCAGTGTGTATGGTACGATACACGCAGCAACACCTGGAAAGTGGAGCGAGGACCGATGATGGGCCTCCCTGAGGGTCGTACTCATTGAAAATGACATTGAAGCACCCCATACCATCCTACGTTGTTATACCAGACTTCAGGACTCAAGTGTACGTGACCTACATGGGACAGCGCAGGACGTGTCGCCTGTGTGGCGCCTACGATCATGTGGCGGCTGACTGCATGAGGAGGACGGGACCCAGACAAGTGCCAGAGCAACGAGTAGTGAAAGTGCAGGCGCAGAGAGAGGAACGGAAGGAGGAGACGCAACGGGAGAAGCAGACGAAACTCTGGAGTGAGATTGTGGAGGGTTCTGAG
>WNWK01027592.1:0-26149 GCA_009830355.1 Cherax destructor | reverse complement strand
ATGGCTAGTTGACATTTTTGGACAATGATGTCATTTGTTTACTCCTTTTCATTGTGAAACCCGATAAAAATCACCTCTATTTCTGTAATATGTTTTCCATTCTTCAAATGAGACCAAGAAAACTTGAATAAAACCATGAATAATAAAAATACACCCAAAACGGTGTTTTAACAAACTTTGGATTTTTTCCCCTTTTATCACTCATGCTGCAGGATTTTATACTGTGCACAATGACCACACAAAATTCTTCACATGTTACCATTTTCCCCTGCTTGATTTGAAGCCTCTAAAATTTTTTAAGGTTTTATTATAAAAAACACGGGCCCCAAAAAAGAATATACGACAGAAACAGTAAAAGGGGTTAATAATAAAAAACTGAATTTTTTTCCCTACCAAACTTATTGCCATATAGCAGAAGTAATAAACTAGTAAATTTTTTTTGTATTCATTATAACTCACTTAATGACAGTATCTCCCTGACAACACTCTTAATGCCTTATTAATCTTAAGTTACGGTTGCCCAAATGCTCGATATAAAGGGGCTTTGGGTACACCCAATTGTTATACCCATTTGCAAAATGGGGACCCGGTTACGAGCCCCCCGGAAGTACAATTATGAAATATTTAAAGGGTTTTTTGGGTTTTTTGGGGGTCAAAATGGACTAACCTACTTGACATTTTTCAAGGGAGAAAATTGTTCAGTAATGGCATTAAACCTTCGGGAATGAATTTGCTTGTTACTGGGGGGCCCACTGATACAATGCTAAAATATTTTTTTTTATTATTATTATTATTATTATTATTATTATTATTATTATTATTTTTATTATCACTAATATTATTATTATTATTATTATTATTACAGTGGACCCCCGAGTAACGAGCAAAATTCATTCCAGAAGCCTGCTCAAGTGTCATTACCGAACGAATTTACTCCCTTAAGAAATAATGTCAAGTAGGTTAGTCCATTTCAGACCCCCAAAAATACACTTACAAAATCACTTACAATATTATACTTACATAATTGTACGATTTCCAAGGTGCTCATTACTCGGGGGTCCACTGTATTATTATTTTATGCACATAAAGATGGTTGAAGATTCTAAAATTCACTTAACTGCCAATTGTTTCAAAGCTATTGCTAAGAAACATCTTATTTCCTTAATGTGATCTTGAGAGAAATATGCTATGTCAAACAAAACTTGTTAAGTAAAGGACAAATGAATCTAAGTGACATTTATTGTGGCAACGTTTCGCCTCCAGGAGCTTTGTCAAGCCGCTCCTGGAGAGCGAAACGTTGCCACAATAAAATATCACATTAGTTGCATTTGTATCCTTTTACTAAACATATTGTCGGTAATTCTACCAATATTATACAAACAAAAACTTATTTTCATCAAATTTTGTCCTTGTTCTTCTTCCAGCCTTCCTTCAACTTCCATATACAGTGGTACCTCGAGTTACGATATTTTTCGTTCGAGAATGCTGTTCAAGTGCCATTACCAAACAAATTTATCCCCATAAGGAATAATGTAAAATAGACTAGTCCTTTTACACCCCCAAAATATACTTACAAAAGCATTTAAAAAATAAACTTACATAAAAGGGCGATTTTGGGGACCATCGTAACTCGAGGTACCACTGTATAATTAGAATCATATATCTCATCATATTTGTACTGTAATAAAAGTAACAAATACCACTCAGTCTGCTAAACTTAACAATTACAGGGTACCTCAGTTAACGATAGTCCCAAACTCACCCTTTTATGTAAGTTTATATTTTTTAAATGCTTTTGTAAGTGTATTTTTGGGGGTCTAAAAGGACTAGTCTATTTTACATTATTCCTAATGGGGATACATTCGTTTGGTAATGGCACTTGAACAGCATTCTGGAATGAAAAATATCGTTAACCGAGGTACCACTGTATATCTTCTTATTGTTATTTTTATTAAGTGTGTTAATTTAAAGTCTAGTATTTGCTATGTTTCACCTGAGAAGCTGGCTATTATTTACACCTTAACTTTACATATTGTATATAACGTGAAGTAATAATGAAATTTATATTAGTATCAGTACGTATTTGTATTCGACCATCACTAACAACCTTCAGGAAAGTTAAAACAGTCTACCTGAAGTCTACCTGGAGAGAATTCCAGGGGTCAACGCCCCCGCGGCCCGGTTTGTGACCGGGAAGTTAGCTTCAATTACAGTGGACTCTCAGTTTTCGTTCACCTCCAAATTCGAACAATTATGTAAGTGTATTTTTGTAAGAGCTTTTGTAAGTATTTTTGGGGGTCTGAAATGACTAATCTAACTTACATTTGTACTTATGGGAACAAATTCGTTCGGTAACGGCACTCGAAAGCATTCTGAAAGATTTTTCAACGAAAACCGAAGGTCCACTGTATAGGTTAGATATGTATACTATGATTGGGAGTGGGTAGGTGAGTTGGACAAGCATAGCATTGACCAACAGGCCTACTACAATGCTAAGTATGTATATTTAAGTACATGTACACATAAATAAAATTACAATACAGTACATAGTAATACAGTGGAACGCCAGATTTCACACTTAATCTGCTCCAGAAGGTCATTCTAAATCCAAAAAGTACAAAAACCGAAGTAATATTTCCCATAAAAATTAATGTAAATACAATTAATCCGTTCCAGACATTAAAAATATTAACAAAAATACATTTTTAAGGAATAACTATAGTTTTACACACAGAAAACAATGAGAAATAAATATAAAGCACTAATGAAATGGATAAATGAACATTTAAATCTCTATTACATACCTTTATTGAAGACTCTCGTTGGCGTGTAGGAACACATTAAAATCACTAAGAGTGTCCCTCTAGTCTTAATGCCATACGAAATAATAATCACTCTTGGGCACATTAAATGTCTTATTTTACGTTAATATAGACATTTTCTTCAAAATTATATAACAAACACGTTACATAGCATATAAACATGCAATGTTTATATGTTATCGAGGGGTGGTAGTCAGTGGAGGGAAAACATTATGTTTTTTTTGGTCGAGCATTAGAGAAAACTGTATGAATCTGTGTCTGGCCCAGTCACCGCCCTTAATACAAAACGCTTTTGTTTACAAATCTCGGCATGAATTATTCATTACTTCTCCCTTTGTTTATGATGGCATCTAAAAGTAGTTGTTAGAAATGATTAAACTCAGTGAACATAGTATGTCAATGGTAATAATATGACTCTTGGCCACATTAAACATCGTGTAGCTATGTAAGTAGGTAGATGCAGCTGTGTTGCCATAACTACATCTACCGGCTACCTACACCTGACTTCCTACAAAATAAATACTACTCACCTCTCATCCTACATTAAGACTACACATATTTTAAGGTAAATAATAAGTGTACTGTATGTGTATTTTATCTCTCCGGGCCGTGAGCAGCCGCGTCCCGGGCGGACGGACGCATCTGATAGGTACGATTTCTGGGTGGAGGTACGGAATCCGGACCAAAATTTTGCCCAAAAAAGTGTTCTAAATCCGAATTTTACGATATTCGGACCATACAAAAACCGGGGGTCCACTGTATATGAATAAATTACCAAGGACAACACAAAAAAGTCAAAGTAACTTATTTCCACTGAGATCCTTGTAATATCTTATTACTCTCTGTTATTCTGTTGTCTTACACCTGCTGACACTGGTCACCTAGCAGTAAATAGGTACCTGCTTGTTACCTGACTGTTGTAAGGGTGCATCCTGGAGAAAGATTAAAGAACACCAACAGAAATAAGCCATTATGATGACAGTGTCTTTGTTGTGTTATCCAGCATTACTAACACTCTGGGTTATCCTGGGTTACTAACACTCCAGGTTATTCTGGGCTACTAACACTTTGGATTATCCTGGGTTACTAACATTCTAGGTTATCCTGGGTTACTAACATTCCACGTTATCCTGGGTTACTAACACTCCAGGTTATCCAGGGTTACTAACACTCCAGGTTATCCTGGGTTACTAACACTCCAGGTTATCCTGGGTTACTAACACTCCAGGTTATCCTGGGTTACTAACACTCCAGGTTATCCTGGGTTACTAACACTCCAGGTTATCCTGGGTTACTAACATTCTAGGTTATCCTGGGTTACTAACACTCCAGGTTATCCTGGGTTACTAACACTCAGTGTTATCCTGGGTTACTAACACTCCAGGTTATCCTGGGTTACTAACACTCCAGGTTATCCTGGGTTACTAACACTCAAGGTTATCCTGGGTTACTAACACTATGGGTTATCCTGGGTTAGTAACACTATGGGTTATCCTGGGTTACTAACACTCAGGGTTATCCTGGGTTACTAACACTCAGGGTTATCCTGGGTTACTAACACTCAGGGTTATCCTGGGTTACTAACACTCAGGGTTATCCTGGGTTACTAACACTCAGGGTTATCCTGGGTTACTAACACTCAGGGTTATCCTGGGTTACTAATGCTCCCGGTCTGTGACCAGGCCTCCTGTTGGACCAGAGCCTGATCAACCAGGCTTTTACTGCTGGCCGCATGCAGTCCAACGTACAAACCACAGCCTGGCTGGTCAGGTACCGACTTTAGGTGCCTGTCCAGTGCCTGCTTAGAGACAGCCAGGGGTTTGTTGGTAATCCCCCTGATGTATGCTGGGAGGCAGTTGAACAATCTTGGGCCCCTGACACTTACTGTGTTGTCCCTCAATGTGCTAGTGGAACCCCTGCTCTTCATTGGGGGGATGTTACATCGCCTGCCGAGTCTTTTGCTTTCGTAGGGAGTGATTTTTGTGTGCAAGTTTGGTACTAAGCCCTCGAGAATTTTCCATGTGTATATAATAATGTATCTCTCCCGCCTGCGTTCTAGAGAGTACAGGTTTAGGAACTTCAAGTGTTCCCAGTAGTTGAGGTGGTTTATCGCACTTATGGGTGCGGTGAAGGTTCTCTGCACATTTTCAAGGTCAGCAATTTCACCCGCCTTGAAAGGTGCAGTTAGTGTGCAGCAATATTCCAGCCTAGATAGAACAAGCGATCTGTAAAGTGTCAACATGGGCTTGGCATCCCTGGTTTTGAAGGTTCTCATTATCCATCCTGTCATTTTTCGAGCAGATGCAATTGCTACTTTGTTATGGTCCTTGAAGGTGAGATCCTCTGACATGATCACTCCCAGGTCTTTGACATTAGTTTTTCGCTTTATTGTGTGGTTGGAATTAGTTTTGTACTCCGATGAGATTTAAAATTCTTCACGTTTTCCGTATCTGAGTAATTGAAATTTCTCATCATTGAACTTCATATTGTTTTCTGCAGCCCATTTAAATATTTGGTTTATGTCTGCTTGGAGTCTTGCAGTGTCTTCAACGGTGGAAACACCCTGGGTTATTAACACTCTGGGTTATCCTGGGTTACTAACAAACAAACAAAACAAACAAATTTTATTTCATTGCAGATTGCAGATTACATAGGTATCGGTAGTTACAATGTAAATTGAGTGCAAGGAGAGCCACTGACATGCCATGGCATTAGGGGCAGCTTATTCTAGTCCTTAAAGACTATGTACTTAATATTAGAGAAATTTATTGAGTTTATTCTAGTTAAAAATTATTTTCAAAATTACAATATGATGAAATTTTACTGATTAAATTATTATATAATGATATTAGATTGTTACAGGTGTTAAGATTCTTGAATGATAATATGGAATTGAGATTATCTTAAGGAAAATAACATTGAGCATTTTTGACAATAACTTATAATATGAGTAGGGGGTAACATAATAGTAACATATTATTAAAAATTGAGATTATCGTATAGGAAAGTAATAATGAGCATTTTTCAAAGTAGTTTATAGTATGATCATTTAGTTTTGGGTGAGTAGGTGGTTTTTGAGTTGAGTCTTAAATTGATTTTCAGACAAGATTATCTTAATATTTACTGGTAATGAATTCCAGATTCTGGGGCCCTTTATGTGCATAGAATTTTTACATAGGTTGATATGAACACGGGGTATATCAAAAAGTGATCTGTGTCTTGGTCATGGGTCCTATTAAAGTTGGTGAGGAGAATTTTGAGCAGAGGGTTTATATTAGAGTGTAAAGTTTTATATATGTAGTAGGCACAAGAGTAAGTATGAATGTTCTTTACGGTGAGTAGTTTGAGACTTTTGAATATTAGTGGAGTATGCTGTCTAGAGTGGGAATTTGTTATCATTCTGACTGCGGCCTTTTGTTGTGTTATGAGTGGTCTAAGGTGATTTAACGTTGTTGATCCCCATGCACAGATTCCATAGGTGAGATACGGGTAGATAAGTGAATGATATAGTGCAAGGAGAGCTGATTGAGGTACATAATAGCGTATCTTTGATAATATGCCTACTGTCTTCGAGATTTTCTTGGAAATTTGTTGTACATATATGTGTTTGGAATTTAAGGCTACTGTCAAGGTGGATTCCTAGGAATTTTCCCTCTGTGAGTCTTGTGATGTGTGTACCATTGAGTGTTATGTTAAGTGGAACATTTGTGGCTTTGCTTCCAAACTGTATGAAGTAGGTCTTGTCAGTATTGAGAGTAAGCTTGTTAGTCGTCATCCATGTTGATATTTTCTGTAATTCGGCATTAACAGTGTTGGCCAGTATAACTGGATTTGGGTGAGAGAAGACATATGTTGTGTCATCTGCAAATAAAATTGGTTTGAGTAGTTGTGATGCATTCGGTAGGTCATTTATGTAAATGAGGAATAGGAGTGGCCCCAGGACACTTCCTTGAGGGACTCTGACTGTAATTTGTTGTGTGGAAGAGTTCCCTCCATTTGTGTACACGTATTGGCTTCTGTTGGTGAGGTATGACTTTAGGTAGTTGAGTGGGTGCCCCCTTATACCATAGTGTGCTAATTTTGTGAGCAGTAAATCATGGTCGACTGTATCAAAAGCTTTGCGTAGATCAATGAAGATTCCCAGTGGGACTTCTTTTTTCTCAAGTGCTGTATATATTAACTCCAACATGTGCATAATATCATCGTTTGTGCTCTTGTTTGTCCTGAATCCAAATTGACAGGGGTTGAGTACATTGTGTGAGACGAGGTAGGAATAGATTTGTCTATGAATTAATTTTTCGAAGATTTTAGAAAGCAATGGTAAATTAGAAATTGGTCTATAATTATTCAGGTCTGTTTGATCACCTCCTTTGTGGATCGGGGTGACCCTAGCTATTTTGAGAATTGATGGAAAGGTAGAGGCTTCAATGGATTTATTGAATAGTGTTGCTATAATTGGTGACAGTACCTGTGAAGCTTTTTTGTACATAAAAGTTGGTAAGCTGTTTATGTCTCCTGCCTTGTTTTTAAGGGTGTTGATTATGAGCGAGACTTCAATTGGGTTGGTAGGAGCTAGGAATAGCGTATTAGGGTAGGTGTTTGTGAGGTAGTCTGTTGGACGGGTGTTTGAGCTTGGGATTTTACTCGCTAGATTCTTTCCTATGGTGGAGAAGAAAACATTAAGTCTGTTTGCTGTCTCAGTAGGTGAGAGTAGGGTTCATCTGCTCTTGATAATTTGATGGTGTTGTTTTTCGTTATCTTATTATTTCCTAGAATTGCAGATAGGGTCTTCCAGGTCTTTTTCATATCACCTTTTATGTTCTGGAGTCTGTTCTCATAATACAATAATTTTGATCTTCTTATCAGGCTGGTAAGGATTGATGAGTAGCGTTTGGATTGTTCTGTGGTTATTAGACCCCTTCTGTATTGTTTTTCATATTGGTGCCTTTTGTTAATGGATTTAAGGATGCTGGGTGTTAGCCAGGGATTGTTAAGTCTCTTAGCTGTGATCTGTTTAGTTTTTTTAGGGCAATGTTTGTTATAGAGGTGGTGGGTTTTGTTAAGGAAATTCTTGATGCATTCATTAGTATCTGTATATGTTTCTATCTCATTATGCCAGTCAATGTTAATCATCCTGGGTTATTAACACTCTGGGTTATCATGGGTTACTAACATTCCGGGTTATCTTGGGTTAGTAACATTCCGGGTTATCTTGGGTTACTAACACTCTGGGTTATCTTGGGTTACTAACACTCCGGGTTATCCTGGGTTACTAACACTCTGGGTTATCCTGGGTTACTAACACTCTGGGTTATCCTGGGTTACTAACACTCTGGGTTATCCTGGGTTACTAACACTCTGGGTTATCCTGGGTTACTAACACTCTGGGTTATCCTGGGTTACAAACACTCTGGGTTATCCTGGGTTACTAACACTCTGGGTTATCCTGGGTTACTAACACTCTGGGGTTATCCTGGGTTACTAACACTCTGGGGTTATCCTGGGTTACTAACACTCTGGGTTATCCAGGTTACTAACATTCCAGATTATCCTGGGTTACTAACACTTGGGATAATTAACAGAAAAATCTTCGCTTAAGTCTTTGAGTTCAATTTCACTGTTATCTGTTAGTGACCAGACTAACAATCATTGTTAGTGACCAGACTAACAATCATTGTTAGTGATCAGACTAACAATCATTGTTAGTGACCAGACTAACAATCATTGTTAGTGACCAGACTAACAATCATTGTTAGTGACCAGACTAACAATCATTGTTAGTGACCAGACTAACAATCATTGTTAGTGACCAGACTAACAATCATTGTTAGTGACCAGACTAACAATCATTGTTATTGACCAGCTAACAATCATTGATAGTGACCAGACTAACAATCATTGTTAGTGACCAGAGTAACAATCATTGTTAGTTACCAGACTAACAATCATTGTTAGTGACCAACCTAACAATCATTGTTAGTGACCAGACTAACAATCATTGTTAGTGACAGACTAACAATTATTGTTAGTGACCAGACTAACAATAATTGTTGGTGACAAGACTAACAATCACTGTAAGTGACCAGACTAACAATCATTGTTAGTGACCAGACTAACAATCTTTGTTAGTGACCAGACTAACAATCATTATTAGTGACCAGACTAACAATCATTGTTATTGAGAAGACTAACAATCACTGTTAGTGACCAGACTAACAATCATTGTTATTGACCAGACTAACAATCATTATTAGTGACCAGACTAACAATCATTATTAGTGACCAGACTAACAATCATTGTGACGATAACAATCATTGTTAGTGACAAGACTAACAATCACTGTTAGTGACCAGACTAACAATCATTGTTAGTGACCAGACTAACAATCATTGTTAGTGACCAGACTAACAATCATTATTAGTGACCAGACTAACAATCATTGTTAGTGACCAGACTAACAATCATTGTTAGTGACCAGACTAACAATCATTTTAGTGACCAGACTAACAATCACTGTTAGTGACCAGACTAACAATCATTATTAGTGACCAGACTAACAATCATTGTTAGTGACCAGACTAACAATCATGTTAGTGACCAGACTAACAATCAATGTTAGTGACCAGACTAACAATCATTGTTAGTGACCAGACTAACAATCATTGTTAATGACCAGACTAACAATCATTGTTACTGACCAGACTAACAATCATTGTTACTGACCAGACTAAAAATCTGCCCAAAATGCCCTGCATACTAGGGGCTTTTGGCATGTACACCTCATGTAATCTCAATAACCAAATGTAATTCTTTGTATCATGTCCAAATAAAAATTATTATTATTATTATTATTATTGTGGGGAATTGTGAGAGATAAGTCTATCTGGGACACCGCCACTAGCAATAAACAAACTCCCAGGGAGATGACCGACTCGTATAATTTTTCCGCAGTCATTCCCTTTAAGGTATGTGAGAACTTTACCCGCTCCTGGCCGCACCCAAGGGGTACCTTCAATATTCTCGTTAACCCACTGCACTCTGGACCAGTATAAATAAATCTGAGAAGATCATTTATTATAATTATGATATATTAAATTTAAGTGGACTGTATGGGTTATTAAACAACTGATCAAACAGGAGGAGAGGTAGAGAACACACAGTTAAGTTAACATGACCATCACTCACCTAATTAACAGCATCATAGCGGTGCATAGTAGATCGTTGACCTAGCTAAAGTACATCTACTGTGCGTAACAATATCATTGGCCAATAACAAAGTAGACAGCAGAGTACTTAGCTTTAGATGAGGGAGTCGTTCCGTTGTTGACGTCCTCCTGCGATCTGATTCGATCGCGATGGTATTAGCTGTCTCGTCGAGTCAAGGAAGGTTAATTTCCGTGCACTCTTATACGCCCACGAGACCGAGCGTTAGTTAACATGTGGTTGGTCGGGGTAGCGAATCAGATCCTCTCACTAATCCGACCTTTTGTACTGTTTATACGTATAACTTTACATATTACGTATATCCTGGCTTAATGCCCCACTAGTTTATACACATTCACAGTCTCGATACTTGGATTTCGAGTAGATAACTTGCGATATGTTAGTTCATTTCAATCACATCCAATATGGCGGTCGGGGTATGGCGTACCCAAGCTAGACCCGCCCGGTACAATCAACCCCTGATTATTTACAACTCGGTTTCACTATATTCACCATTTCCCAAAGTTCATCGAATATATTTCAGTCTCTTCTAAGATGAAACTCCCCAGCATCAGGGTTACGACTTTATCCTGCTGTATGGTCATTTCACTCAGTTCAAATAGGCCTATGACGGCATCACTCGCCGGCGGCCCGCCTTATTTCACAATTATTGTCCTATTACTGGACCTCCTGGACCGAGTGTCCCACTGTATATTCCCCGCGTCACTGGATATTCCTCCACATTACGAAAGGAGGTAATTAAATCCGATTTGGTGGGCGGAGTCTCCAAATTCGACAGGCCATCTCACCACCTGATCTCGGGTCGCTAGGCTCGCTGTTCACTCTCTGCCCATTCCCCTCTACCCCGCTTCCCTGCCCACTTCACGAGGCATCTCGCGCATGCGTGTGAATTCGTTGGTTCTTTTCAGTTAATGTTAAGCCAACAGCAACACATTAATGATATCTATTCATATTGGAAAGTTTATCAATTACAACTTTCGGAAAATACCAATATTTTCCACACTGCGGCCGGGCAGAGTTCGTTGTTAGACGAATCAAATCGAGTCAGTTTTTAACAGGCGCTTCCAGCCCTCCCTGGACTGAACAGCTGTCTTCCTGGTAGGTCGAATCACACTCCCTGTTTCTGGTATCCCCTGGTCCGTGTCGTCTTCAACATCACTCGTGTCACTTTCCCTTAGATTTTCGTTCCCAGTTGATAGAACTCCCTTTAATTCTAAGGGGATTAACTTATTAATGGTGCGTAAACTCTCTTGGCCGCGACACAACACTTTGACATTCCTGACAACACCCTGAGCGTCTGGGTATAATGTCACTATCTTACCCAGAGGCCACAATGAATGTTCGAGGTTGCTCAGTATCAATTAACACAATGTCACCCGGTTGAATATTCTGTCGATTAGCCGCTTCTGACGCACCATAAAAGTGTTCACGTAATGTAAGAAGATACTCTTTGCGCCACACAGTAGACCAATGATTAATTACTTTATTCAACATCTTATATTTATCACTTAACACTGTCACATTATTATAATCCTCATCAACTTCCGCAGGATTATCTCGATAGATAGGTGCAGCTTCTAGCTTCCGCCCACATATCAAGTGAGAAGGAGTCAGTACTTCTGCGTCGGGAGTATCAATAATGTACGAGAGAGGACGATTATTTATCCGATTCTCTGCCTCCACTAATACTGCCCGGAATTCCTCCAAGTTAATTCGTTTCCGGTGTAGTACTTTACGCAGACACCTCTTCACTGTACCTATCAGTCTTTCATACAATCCCCTTGCCAAGGGGCCCTAGGAGCAATAAACTTCCAGCCACACCTCGCTGATTTAACAGAGATTGTACGTCATTGCTCTCATTTAATTCCTTCAAATGTTGCGCTCCCGCTACAAAGTTAGTGGCATTATCTGAAATCATGAGTCTCGGACAGGATCTCCTAGCTGCAAATTTACGAAACAGCTGTATGAACTGTTCTGCAGACAAATCCTGTGCCACTTCTAAGTGTACTGCCCTTGTAGCGGTACAAGTGAATAGACACACATACACCTTTAAAGGAACACCATCTGCAGTACCCGTTAAAATGATTGGGCCACTGTAATCTACACCGGTTACATCAAATGGCTTTATTAACTGCACTCGTTCCTTGGGCAATGGTGGAGGTCCTGGGTACATATAGGTTCTGGCATCTACACAGCGACACACTACACATGTCTTAATCACCCTCTTCACACTCTGTCGCCCCTGAGGAATCCAGAAAGTTTCCCTAATGCAATTTAAGGTATCTTGTACTCCACCATGCATCACATTTTTATGGGCATTTAATACAATTAAAGTTGTCAGATGATGAGTCTTGGGCAGCAAGATAGGGTGTTTAGTATATTAACCCAATTCAGCATTTTGCAATCTACCTCTGCACTTGATTACGTCATCCTCCAAGTATAGCCCCAATCTCTCTATTATTGAACCCTTCCCAAGTTTTCCATCCCTTAGCAATTTAATTTCTTCTCCATAGATTTCTCCTTGTACTCTCTGTACCCAGTATTTCAGGGGATGAGGAAAATCATACGGGATATTCATCTTGTTTATGAAGTTAAACACCAACTTCGTGACATTAATCAATTTTGGGAAGGATGAGTATTTATTTATATCAATGGCTAAGGAGGGACCGAGGACTGGAGCCGTGTTCACAGTAATTTCCACCGGAGCAATATGCGCCTTTTGAACAGGCCAGTTACTTTTATTCACCAACCAACTGGGTCCCTTAAACCACGATAAAGTCTTCACAAATTTTACATAAGTCAACCCACGAGACAAGAAATCAGCTGGATTCTCCGCCCCGGGAATATGGTTAAAAGTTAACTTATGTTGACCCAAACTGTCATATTTCTCTTGCATCTGGTTAATCTCTGCGACTCTATTTTGCACGAATATAATCTTGCTGGTTCCGTTGCGGATCCACTGCAAGGATACCTCATTATCAGACCAAATTATGGTGTCGCTAATATTTATCTCCGGCAATTTACTCCGTAAATAATCAGCTAATTTGACACCCACATAAATGGCGGTTAATTCCAACTGAGGTAAAGTACTTAATTTAATTGGAGCCACTTTAGTTTTAGACATGACAAGAGAAATATCTTTATCACATTGAAGATAAGCGACTGCTCCATACGCTAATTTAGAAGCATCGCAAAAAATGTGGAGTGTATTTTCCACTCCAGAGCGGGCTACACACCGCTGGAACTCTAACATTGGAACTTTCTCATAATCACCAATTAATTCTTCCCACCTGTTAACGAATTCCTCAGGTAGGGTTTCATCCCAAGCACACTTCTGCTTCCATGCCTCTTGTACCAATAATTTCCCTTGGATGGTAAGAGGCGCCACTAAGCCTAGTGGATCGAAACATTTTGAAACTTCAGCAAGCAGGGTTCTCTTCGTTAATTTCTTGGGCATACTATAATTATTAGGCTTTAACGATATCAAGTCTCTTTCAGTATCCCAAGTCAGTCCCAATACATTGCTACACCCAGATACTTCATCGCCGGGATTATCTTTATTTATTCGGTCCTTTAACCTGGACGAATTACTGTTCCACTCCCTGAGAGGCATATTTGCACCTTGCATTATGGCATTAGCCCCTTCATATATCTTCATTAGCTCCTCTTCAGTTGACGTCACACCCAGGAAATTGTCCACATAGAATTGTTTACTCATTATTTCACTCAGTGGACCACCTGTACGTTTAAGGTGCGCATTTATCGTCGCCTGAAGTAAGAACGAACTATAAGTAGCCCCAAATAAGACACTTCTGAATCTGAAGGTTTTCAGCGGACTAAGTGGATTGCTAGGATCCTCTGGCCACAGAAATCTTGTGTAATCCCGATCCGTCTCTTGCAATCCCACTCTCAGGAAAGCTTTACTTATATCTGCCGTAAAGGCATAATTATTAACTCTGAAATTCAACAACACATCTCCCAATTTCTCCGTCAGCGACGGACCTGTCATCAAACAATCATTCAAACTAGGTACATTTTTATTACCCCTGGCACTACAATTAAACACGATCCTCAAAGGAGTGGTTTTGGAATCCTTCTTCACTCCGTGATGAGGTAAGTAGTGGCCATAAATATTGGCTTGCTCAGGGGGTACCTCCTCTATGAACTGATTATTTAACTGTTCATTAATTATTGTATTATAAGCAGTCAACAATTCTGGTGTCTTACTCAATTCGTGGAGCTGGGCCTTTAACTGACCATACGCCATCCGGTAATTAGTGGGTAGTTCCGGATGGTTTAGCTTCCATGGGAGTCGCACCCAGTATTGTCCAGACTCAAATTTAACATCCTTCAGGTATTGTTCCTGAGTGAAGGAATCATCTGGACTTTCTTCATTTACATTAATCCCGATACTGTCCAGTTCCCATAACTTGTGTACTGGTTCAACGGCATTCTCTATAGAAGAATATGTACTCTGGGGCGGCGTTTCGTGTGTAAGACACACAGTGACTGCATTTATGGCTTCCTCCAGTCATTCATTACTGCGAGGAAGCCGGATATAAATGACATGGCCTGCACCCGTGTTGAGAAGAGTGACTCCGCACCTCTTCGTCATACCTTTCACAAAGGCTGCATAATAGTCGCTGCCTATTAATACTCCTATTGGCCCCACTGAGTCATTATTGACCACAGATGGTGCCAGTTTCACATTATTCTGTGAGAGTCTCTGCTTGGTGGCATTAAGGGAAGGGCGAATGAATTCACGTTTTTTTCTTTATTTTGGTCTAATTTCAATGAGATTTTTTACAGTGATTTATACAGCTTTTAAAAACCTATACACTGTCTTTGTTATGATTTTTTGCCTTTAGGTTAGGTAGAAAAAATAAAATGTGCCAAATTTTAGGGGTCACAAAACCAGTAAATTTCTACAAAATTGGAAAGATGTACAATGCTCTAGTTAACATCAGATGAAAGATAAAGGCTCTATAATTGTTGACCCAATCCATTTTAGCAAAAATGTCAGTAGATTCCATTATAAAAAATGTTGAAGTTAGTGATATTGTTTTTGCCTTTATTTTGTGGGAAAAAAATCAATAAAAACAAAGCTGTAAAAGATATTGGAAATCTTTCATGGGTGGTTGTAGAGCCATCATTTCTCAATAACGTGTGAAAAAATCATGACAATCCTATTAATACTTTTCGCAAAACATTACAAACAATGTCAATAACTTATTTCTGAGTTATTAATATATTTTTTTCTGTGAAACTCTATGGATATGGCACGCTAAATCTCAGCGAATTGCATGCATCAGCACATGTTGAGACCCCAGAGGCCACTGAGGTGGCATGAGTCCCTACACTTGAATGGAGGCATCAGAGATGTTGCTATTTAGAGTTTTTTTAATGAAATAATCATAAAAATTGTATTTTTTGCAGAGACAAAACTAAAAAAAAAACACTAATTGGCAACATGTATTATTTATGACAGCAAGCACAACAAAAATACATTTAAGGAAAAAATATACTTGGAAATATGATATAAAGAAGTTGATTACACCAAAATGTTGCCAGAATGATGCACTATTTTTTGGTAAGAAAACATTTTTTTCCGGTAGTCTATCCACGACTACTGCATTAACTTGGGTCTTCTCTCTGCCCAGACCGACGTTTACATAAACCGTGTCATATGACTGGGACCTTTTATCTGAGAGAAAACCCGACAATTTTGATGTGGTAGGATCCCCCCTTCATACTTTCATCCCATTAAGGCAACTGCGCTTTATGAAAGTACGTTGTGATCCCTGATCTAACAACGCTGTTACAGTCTTGGATTTACGCCATTTATCTTTAACTGTCATGTCCAACACAGGTAGTGCTACTTCAGCTAAACCATTACGAACGTTAGCTGCAAGTTTTACGTGCGCCACTGTAGTGTCGGGGTGATTATCCTTACCATTACTAGGACTACACCCGCTCTTACACATCACGATGTGGTGCCTGCCATTATTGCATTGGTGACAAGTATTCAGTTTGGTCTGGCAATCCATCACATTATGATTACCAAGACATCGAATACACCGGTTCAGCTCATCCAATCTCTTCACTTTCGCATCCCAAGAATTATAGGTAACGCAGAGTTTAGAGAGATGGGTTTCATTACAGAAGAGACAATCTCTCTTCTCTTGGCTCGACAGCTTACCCCCTGGGTTACCCTTATTGGGGTGTTTATTCTTTCTGTCTTGTTGTGACGAACCACTATTACTGGTCCCTGTCACTTGATATGTGCCAACATAACCCCTTTTAGTGGTTGGGTTGTAACTATTACTATTGGGATAATTTTTCCCTTTGTGGAACTTAGTTGATGACTCAACGTCACTATGACCAGTATTCTTAAAAGTAGTGGGCTGGTTAGTTTGCAACTGAACAATTAATTCTTGCAAACCCGTCCTTATCTCTCCCAACCCGAAGTAAGCCTTGTGGTACTTGTTAGATAACCACTCTATCGTCTTATGGTTCAATTTAGCTCGTACTACCGGACAAACGAACCAACTTGCATTCTCCAAATTGTGTTTGTTACTCAAAATCTGGAGAGTGCTCTCTAGTTTGATCCGAAACTGTTGCAACTCTTTGTAGTTGTGCCCTGGCGGTTTCAAATTAACCACTGCCATTACTAAATCCACTGTATGCTGTTCCGAGTTACCATAAGTACCCTCTAGCAGACGAACAGCTTCTCTATAAGAGTCGTTTACATTCGGGAAAGCCTGAATGAGAATGAGGGCATCTACCCTCAATTGTCCCATTAAATAAATCAACTTGGCAACACTTTCCAGATCCTTCCGATCGTGCACCATTGCCTTGAAAATTGACCAAAATTCCTCCCAGCTGTCTCCCGGCTGGAACGACAACAATTGTACTTCCGGGAGTCTGGGGAGGGACACTTTATTTGCCGCGGGAGATTGGCCCACCACGTCACTCATACTCCTTAACCTACCTAGTACCGTAACTTTACAGGCACACATGACTTCTTCCAATTCACTATATTGTCGTAACAGTGTATCTCGTTCCTCACTGCTCGCACAATCATCCAGTAACTCAACTTCATAGATTTTGAACCACTTCACGTACGACGCGTACCTGAGTTCTAGTAACTCAAAATTTGTTTCTAAGTCAATAACACTCGTCGACGGCTCATTCACTAAGTTCAAACACGTATTGTGTGTCTTTGTTACATGTCCCTTGCGAGCTTGCAACGACGCTTTCTTGGCTTTAATATCCATGGTTTTGCCACCCGGCATGGGAACTCCACCAGGTTCAGTCATGGTTGTAGAATTAATAACCACTGACGTCACAAATTAAATAAATTGTTTATAAAGGTGATTCTCACACCTTACCCTCACACAAATCGTAGCCACGCCTGTGCTAGTAATTAATTGGACTAATTACTGTCCACCACACAATTAATTAACTGTGTACTCTATACTCACTTCCTATGATCAGTCACTTATTTATTAATTAATTAATTCAATAATGATTAATTCACTAATCACATCCGGTTCAGGACGGACCAACGGGCGCTGTGGGGAATTGTGAGAGATAAGTCTATCTGGGACACCGCCACTAGCAATAAACAAACTCCCAGGGAGATGACCGACTCGTATAATTTTTCCGCAGTCATTCCCTTTAAGGTATGTGAGAACTTTACCCGCTCCTGGCCGCACCCAAGGGGTACCTTCAATATTCTCGTTAACCCACTGCACTCTGGACCAGTATAAATAAATCTGAGAAGATCATTTATTATAATTATGATATATTAAATTTAAGTGGACTGTATGGGTTATTAAACAACTGATCAAACAGGAGGAGAGGTAGAGAACACACAGTTAAGTTAACATGACCATCACTCACCTAATTAACAGCATCATAGCGGTGCATAGTAGATCGTTGACCTAGCTAAAGTACATCTACTGTGCGTAACAATATCATTGGCCAATAACAAAGTAGACAGCAGAGTACTTAGCTTTAGATGAGGGAGTCGTTCCGTTGTTGACGTCCTCCTGCGATCTGATTCGATCGCGATGGTATTAGCTGTCTCGCTCGAGTCAAGGAAGGTTAATTTCCGTGCACTCTTATACGCCCACGAGACCGAGCGTTAGTTAACATGTGGTTGGTCGGGGTAGCGAATCAGATCCTCTCACTAATCCGACCTTTGTACTGTTTATACGTATAACTTTACATATTACGTATATCCTGGCTTAATGCCCCACTAGTTTATACACATTCACAGTCTCGATACTTGGATTTCGAGTAGATAACTTGCGATATGTTAGTTCATTTCAATCACATCCAATATGGCGGTCGGGGTATGGCGTACCCAAGCTAGACCCGCCCGGTACAATCAACCCCTGATTATTTACAACTCGGTTTCACTATATTCACCATTTCCCAAAGTTCATCGAATATATTTCAGTCTCTTCTAAGATGAAACTCCCCAGCATCAGGGTTACGACTTTATCCTGCCGTATGGTCATTTCACTCAGTTCAAATAGGCCTATGACGGCATCACTCGCCGGCGGCCCGCCTTATTTCACAATTATTGTCCTATTACTGGACCTCCTGGACCGAGTGTCCCACTGTATATTCCCCGCGTCACTGGATATTCCTCCACATTACGAAAGGAGGTAATTAAATCCGATTTGGTGGGCGGAGTCTCCAAATTCGACAGGCCATCTCACCACCTGATCTCGGGTCGCTAGGCTCGCTGTTCACTCTCTGCCCATTCCCCTCTACCCTGCTTCCCTGCCCACTTCACGAGGCATCTCGCGCATGCGTGTGAATTCGTTGGTTCTTTTCAGTTAATGTTAAGCCAACAGCAACACATTAATGATATCTATTCATATTGGAAAGTTTATCAATTACAACTTTCGGAAAATACCAATATTTTCCACAATTATTATTAATGTTAACAATAAAACTTGAACATAAATTATCATATAATAATGTTCTAGGTTAATTACTAGTTTCATTTTCTTGTGTAATTATTAATTAACTTTTAAAATGGAGGTTAATAAAATATAATGTTGGGAAACTATTACTTTCCTTCCTTGTCTCGCCTTTGTCATATTATCTCAATATATATTAATATACCAATCTTCCTACTTACCTCATAAATCAATTTTCCACTGATAGTTACTCCACCATTATATTAACTGACAACAATTGACAATAATCTATAATAATTCCCTCGTGATGCCGCCAGTGTTGTTGTGGTTTATAGGACCACTGACAGCGACGCCGTATCGAACCCGACCTTCCAGTGTCCGGGAAACAATCCAGGTACCAATTTTTAACTGATGAGTGAACACGGACAGGGACAGCAGGTGTCTTATGGAAACACGTCCCTAATGTTTTCCAGCCGTACCGGAGGAGATTCGATCTCCGGACCTCAGAGTGTGAGCTGAGTGCGCTAGCGATCGAGCTACGGGACATAGTTCACCTTGGACCTGATGCAACAACTTTACCAACTTCTGGGGGTAAAAACCTCTCTTCACGACATCATATCCCCCCAGCTGTAATGGGAGGGGTTGAGGGCCAGCACTCTATTCTCAAGTCTATTTTAAAGAAGCTGTGCTCCCTTAAACCTAAGGAGTGGCACAGTTATTTACTCTCATGGCAAACAAGGCCTTGTTTGCCATGAGGGAAATTCTCAGTGACTCTTTAGGGTTTTCACTCTTTGAACTTCTCTATGGTATACAGGCCAGAGGTCCTTTGACCATCTGGCCTATCTACCATACTTGCGACAGCGAAGCAAGCGAAACCATCACTATCTTCCATTATGTCACTATCAACACTACATTTCATTATATCACTATCAACACTATATATCAATATATCACTATCAACACTATATATCAATACATCACTATCAACACTCCTTAAATTACTATCAAGACTATCTTTCACTACATCACTATCAACACTATCATTACATCACTATCAACACTATCATTACATCACAATCACACTATATTTCATTACATCACTATCAACACTATCTTTCATTACAACATCAACACTATCTTTCATTACAACATCAACACTATCAATACATCACTATCACACTATCTTTCATTACATCACTATCAATACTCATTAAATTACTATCAACACTATCATTACGTCACTATCAACACTATCTTTCATTGCATCACTATCACACTATCTTTCATTACATCACTATCAACACTGTTTCATTACATCACTATCAACACTGTTTCATTACATCACTATCAACACTGTTTCATTACATCACTATCAACACTGTTTCATTACATCACTATTATTGAAGTGGAATAGTTTGGAAAGCGATGTAGTGGAGGCAGGTTCCATACATAGCTTTAAGAAGAGGTATGATAAAGCTCATGGCGCAGGGAGAGTGACCCAGTAGCGGCCAGTGAAGAGGCGGGGCCAGGAGCTATGACTTGACCCCTGGGACCACAACTAGGTGAGTACACTATCTTTCATTACATCACTATCACAATATCTTTCATTACATCACTATCAACAATATCTTTCATTACACCATCAACACTATCATTACATCACTATCAACACTATCTTTCATTACATCACTATCACACTATCTTTCATTACATCACTATCAACACTGTTTCATTACATCACTATCAACACTATCTTTCATTACATCACTATCAACACTATTTAATTACATCACTATCAACACTGTTTCATTACATCACTATCAACACTATCTTTCATTACATCACTATCAACACTGTTTCATTACCTGGAGTTTACCTGGAGAGAGTTCAGGGGGTCAACGCCCCCGTGGCCCGGTCTGTAACCAGGTCTCATGGTGAATCAGAGCCTGATCAACCAGGCTGTTACTGCTGGCCGCACGCAGGCCGACGTACGAACCACAGCCCGGCTGGTCAGGCATTGACTTTAGGTGCCTGTCCAGTGCCTCCTTGAAGACAGCCAGGGGACTATTGGTAATCCCTCTTAAGTATGCTGGGATGCAGTTGAACAGTCTTGGGCCCCTAACACTTACTGTGTTGTCTCTCAACGTGCTAGTGGCATCCCTGATTTTCATTGGGATGATGTTGCATCGTCTGCCGAGTCTTTTGCTTTCGTAGGGAGTGACTCTCGTGTGCAAGTTTGGTACTAATCCCTCTAGAATTTTCCAAGTGTATATAATAATGTATCTCTCTCGCCTGCATTCTAGGAAGTACAGGTTTAGGAACTTCAAGCGTTCCCAGTAATTGAGGTAGTTTGTCGCAGTTATGCGTGCTGTGAAGGTTCTCTGCACATTTTCTAGTTCAGCAATTTCACCTGCCTTGAAAGGTGCAGTTAGTGTGCAGCAATATTCCAGCCTAGATAGAACAAGCGACCTGAAAAGTGTCATCATGGGCTTGGCATTCCTGGTTTTGAGTGTCCTCATTATCCATCCTGTCATTTTTCTAGCAGATGCGATTGCTACAGTGTTATGGTCCTTGAAGGTGAGATCCTCTGTCATGATCACTCCCAGGTCTTTGACATTAGTTTTTCGCTCTATTGTGTGGTTGGAGTTTGTTTTATACTCCGATAAAATTTTAATTTCCTCAAGTTTTCCATATTTTAGTAATTGAAATTTCTCATCATTGAACCTCATATTGTTTTCTTCAGCCCATTTAAAGATTTGGTTGATGTCTGCTTGGAGACTTGCAGTGTCTTCAATGGTGGACACTGTCATGCAGATTCGCGTGTCATCAGCAAAGGAGGACACGGCACTGTGGTTTATATGTCCGATATGAGGATGAGGAACAGGATGGGAGCGAGTACTGTGCCTTGTGGAACAGAGCTTTTCACCGTAGCCGCCTCAGACTTTACTCTGTTGACTACTACTCTTTGTGTTCTATTTGTTAGAAAATTATAGATCCATCTGCCAACTTTTCCTGTTATTCCTTTATCACGCATTTTGTGTGCTATTACACCATGGTCACACTTGTCAAAGGCTTTTGCAAAGTCTGTGTATATAACATCTGCATTCTGTTTGTCTTCTAGAGTATCCAGAACCTTGTCGTAGTGGTCAAGTAGTTGGGACAGACAGGAGCGACCTGCTCTAAACCAATGCCGCCCTGGGTTGTGTAATTGATGGGTATCTAGATGAGTGGCGATCTTGCTTCTTAGAACCCTTTCAAAGATTTTTATGATATGGGACGTTAGCGCTATTGGTCTGTAGTTCATTGCTATTGCTTTACTGCCCCCTTTGTGGAGTGGGGCTGTCTGTTGTTTTTAGTAACTGCGGGACGACCCCAGTGTACATGCTCCCTCTCCATAGGATGTTAAAAGCACGTGATAGGGGCTTCTTGCAGTTCTTGATGAACACGGAGTTCCATGAGTCTGGGCCTGGAGCGGAGTGCATGGGCATGTCATTTATCGCCTCTTCGAAGTCATTTTGCGTCAGGATAATGTCAGATAGGCTTGCGTCCATTAAGTTCTGTGGCACTCTCATAAAAAATCATTTAGGTCTTCGACTTTCAGTCTGGTTAGCGGCTCACTATCAACACTATATTTTTTAAATCATCTTGAACAATTACTACATCACATCAATATCACTACCATCACTATCATTATCACTATTATCACTATCATTAGCACTATCACTATCATTATCACTACCATCACTATCATTATCACTCACATCAATATCACTACCATCACTATCATTATCACCCACATCACAATCACTACCGTCACAATCAACAGTTTCATTGAATCACTAACAATACTTTTAACACTCATTACATCACTATTACTACAGTCACTATCAACACTTTCATTACTTTCAACAACTCATTACATCACTATCTTTTCTATCACTGTCAACTCTCATTACATCACTATTACTATCATCACTAGCAGTACCATCACTATCAACACTTTCATTACTTCACTATTACTATCATCACTATCAGTACCATCACTATCAACACTTTCATTGCATCACTATTATTATCATATCAGTACCATCACTATCAACACTTTCATTGCATCACTATTATTATCATAACTATCAGTACCATCACTATCAACACTTTCATTACTTCACTATTACTATCATCACTATCAGTACCATCACTATCAACACTTTCATTGCATCACTATTATTATCATAACTATCAGTACCATCACTATCAACACTTTCATTGCATCACTATTACTATCATCACTATCAGTACCATCACTATCAACACTTTCATTGCATCACTACTATCACTGGAAATAAGTTAAAGGACCCAAATGGAAATAAGTCACTCTGACAGTTTCTGCTCTGACTGACAGTTTCTGCTCTGACTGACAGTTTCTGCTCTGACTGACAGTTTTGGGTTATCCCAGGTTCTCTACACATATGCTGCTGTGTATGATAATCTATGTAACTGTATTTGTGTATACCTGAATAAACGTACTTACCATCACTGTCACCACTCATTACATCACTATCACTATCAACACTCATTACATCACTATCACTATCAACACTCATTGCATCACTATCAACACTCATTACATCACTATCACTATCAACACTCATTACATCACTATCACTATCAACACTCATTACATCACTATCACTATCAACACTCATTACATCACTATTACTACCATCACTGTCACCATTCATTACATCACTATCACTATTAACACTCATTACATCACTATCTATCACTATCAACACTCATTACATCACTACCACTATCAACACTCATTACATCAGTATCACTAGCATCACTGTCACCACTCATTGTATCACTATCACTATCAACACTCATTACATCACTATTACTACCATCACTATCAACACTTATTACATCAGTACCACTAACATCACTTTCATTGCGTCACTATCACTACCATCACTACCAACAGATTCATTACATCACTATCATTACTTTCAACATTCATTACATCACTGTCGCAACTATTACTATCGCCACTATTACTATCATCACTATCACTATCATCCTCAACACTACCATCACTATCAACACTTGTATTACTTCACTACCATCACAATCAGCACTCATTACACCTCTATCGTCACTCTGTGACTATTACTACCATCACTCTCACTACTATTCCAGGGTCACTATATTTCATTAAATATCATTATTTAATTAACAACCATACATAAAAGACAGTCATTAGTTAGTTCTGGATTATTGTACGGAGGATCGAGTCTTATAGTCAACTCGTATAGACTATTATTCTCACAAAGGGTATATTCTATACAAGCTTTGACTCTCAGATCAACTCTTGGAGACAACTTGTGGGATGACTACTGTGGAAGAAGCAGACATGGATGTCCAATACATAGGCACTTATCACCCACTATTTCAGCAGATTCATTACCTGTACAGATATGACCTGGAGACCATCCTCGATAAAACACCTCGGCCATTTGGTCAACTCTGTGCAATGATTAGAATTGAAGATTTATTTATGAGGCCCACCTTAAAACCAGGTCATGGTATGTTATTGACCAATAAGGGCCCTGAGGGTGTCGGACATGCTGTGGCATTGTATTATTGTTTGGATGGATTTTTATTATATTACGACTCCGCAAATTTCAACGTACCTCAAATGTTCTGGAAGTTCCTGCGACGCGTTAATTTTCCCAGACAGTTTGTCAAGATCGTTGACCTGGCCAAACAAGGTGATGTACAATCCTGTGCCTATCATGCTGTCACATTTCTAGATATTGTAACTAGCAGTAACCTGACTGACCATCAAGATATAATTTTATACTATGATTTAACAATGGGGAAATTTGCCGACCTGACTGCTGTACGCCGAGTGCAAGAAATTGTTAAGGAGTTTAAAAGCGATATAACTTTGACCACTAACAAAAATGACACTCTGCTATCACCTGATACCATACTTTCTTCACCTCGTGATATAATTATCAGAAAGCAACAACGCAATGCAAAGCGATTACAAACACAAAGAATTTATAGCCGAGAATTCAAAAAAAAACTTAGAAAATATTCAAGATTTGAACAGAAGAACCAGGTCGAACCAACACTGAGACACATGATGGAACAAGATGGACCAGGTCGAACCAACACTGAGACACATGATGGAGGATGGAACAAGATGTAGGGAAGAAGGGCAATTGGTGGACTGAAGATGTGAAGAGAGTAGTAAGGGAGAAAAAGTTAGCATATGAGAGGTTTTTACAAAGTAGAAGTGATGCAAGGAGGGAGGAGAATATGGAGAGAAAAAGAGAGGTTAAGAGAGTGGTGAAGCAATGTAAAAAGAGAGCAAATGAGAGAGTGGGTCAGATGTTATCAACAAATTTTGTTGAAAATAAGAAAAAGTTTTGGAGTAAGATTGGTGTAGCGCTTCTATTTGATTATAATAATAATAATAATATAGGTAGTAGGTTGGTAGACAGCAACCACTCAGGGAGGTACTACCATCCTGCCAGGTGACTGTGAAACAGAAACCTGAAACTGTTTTACATGATGGTAGGATTGCTGGTGTCTTTTTTCTGTCTCATAAACATGCAAGATTTCAGGTACGTCTTGCTACTTCTACTTACACTTAGGTCACACTACGCAAACATGTACACGTTTATTGTATACACACTCATCTGAGTTTTCTTTGATTTTATCTTAATAGTTCTTGTTCTTATTGCTTTTCCCTTTCATATCCATGGGGAAGTGGAATAAGAACCTTTCCTCCGTAAGCCATGCGTGTTGTAAAAGTCAACTAAAATGCCGGGAACAATGGGCTAGTAACCCCTTTTCCTGTATAGCTTACTAAAAAGAAGAAGAAGAAAATCGTCAAAGTGGGATGTTTGAATGTGCGTGGATGTTGTGCGAATGATAAGAAAGAGATGATTGTAGATGTTATGAATGAAAAGAAGCTGGATGTCCTGGCTTTAAGTGAGACAAAGCTGAAGGGGTAGGAGAGTTTCAGTGGGGAGAAATAAATGAGGATTAGATCAGGGTTTCAAATAGAGTTAGAGCTAAAGAAGGAGTGGCAATAATGTTGAATAATCAGTTATGGCAGGTAAAGAAGGAATATAAATGTATAAATT
>WNWK01027591.1:0-26151 GCA_009830355.1 Cherax destructor | reverse complement strand
TTCTTTTTTTTGGGTCACCCTGCCTGGGGGGGAGACGGCCGACTTGTTAAAAAAAATAATAAAAAAAATTCCCCAAAACTTTTTTTTTACCTGTTTTTTTAGAATAAAATTTTAAAGTAGTATATATATGCCAAAAATTTTTTTGTTTTTTCCCCTTCGGGCAAATAAAAGGGTGTTTTAAAAAAATTTTAGGGGGGGGAACCCTGGATTTTGATCCTTATATGTCCCTTGACATAAGATTTTTTTTTTAAACCCCAAATATATGATATGCCTAAGACACAAAAAAATTTTTTTTTCTGAAGTTATATAGGTGTACAAAGTTGGGTAACATTTATTTCATAAATTTTGAGAAGCCTGGTTATGCAGGTACATTATACAGTACAGGGGGAACCCCGGATTTCCAATTTTTCCAGAAGGTTTCAAAAGTCGTAAACGAATTTTTTCCCATAAGGACGAATGTAAAGTAGATTATCTGTTTAGACACCCAAAAATACACTTAAAAAAGCACTTAAAAAAAAATACACTTACATAATTGTTCGAGTTGGGAGCATTTTGAAACGGGGGGTCCACTGGAGTAGTTTGGGGGGGCCCTTTTTGAGCTGAAACCCCCCCTCAGTTTTTTTAAAAAAGTTATAATCTTCCCAATTTTAAAAAAAGGGTAGTATAATTTTCCCATTATTTAAGATAAACAATTACAGTACAGGAAAATTTTTTTTTAAAAATTTTTTTAATTTTTTTTTTTTTTATTAGCATTTGGCCCCTAAAAAAAGGGGGGGGCCCCAAAAAAAAACTTTCTTTTAAATTTCACCCCAAATTCCCCCTTTCCAGGGGGTTTTGCCACTCTTTTAAAAAAACTGAAAATTTTTAAAACCCTTTTTCAGGCAAGCCCTTTAAATTTTAACCTCTCAGGGTCAAAAAATTTTTAAAAAAAAAAAAAAATTATTTTTCTTTTGAAATAATAGTTTTCTTTTTTTTCAAAGGGAAAAAAAAAATTTTTTTTGATCAATAGACCAGAAAGGGGTTTTGAAGTTGACAGAAAGTAAAACCGTTTTCGGCAAATCGCCCCCGCCTGTCCCCCGGGAAAGTTTATTTATTTTTTTTTTACTTTTTTTTTTTTTTTTAAAATTTTTTTTTTGGGGTAATTTTAGGGTCCTGTGAGCCCAAATTATAAACAATTTTTTTTTATATACACCCTTGTATACTACACAATAACTGCTGACCAGCGGGTTTGGCTGAACAGCTGGCTGGAGGGGTGTCCAGCCGGCTGGCTGGTGGTGGCCCCCAGCTAGCCGGCTGGTTGGCTGGCATGGCTGACCAGCTGGCTAGCTGGCGGCTGGCTGAACAGCTGGGGGATGGCCAGCCGGCTGGCTGAATGGCTGACCAGCTAGCCGGCTGGCTGAATGGCTGGGACTGGCTGACCAGCTGGCTGGCTGGTTTGCTGACCCGGCTGGCGGGACTGGCTATCTGACTGACTGGCTATCTGACTGACTTGGCTGGCTGACTGGCTGGCTGGCTGACTGGCTGGCGGGCCCGGGTGAGGGGTTACTGACGGGACTGGCGCTTGACTGGCTATCTGACGACTGGGGGTTTGATTTGGATCTGACTGATCGGGGGTGGTGACTGGCTTCTGACTGGCGGGTTTGACTGGTTCCTGCCCGACTGGCTGGCTGGCTTGACTGGCTATCTGACTGACTTTGGCTGCCCGGCTATCTGACTGACTGGCTGGGCTGGCTATCTGACTGACTGGCTGTCTCAATCTCACAGGAACACATAAATACAATTATACATAGTGAAAAACCCTTTGGGTACAGGGGGAAATAAAAATAATAATAATAATAATAATAATAATAATATAATAATAATAATAATAATATAAATAATAATAATAATAAAAAAAAATTTTTTATTATTGAAGCAGTGATTTTTATGAGGGGGGGGGCCTGTTATCTTATTATTATCAGCTAAACTAATTAGTATATTTTTAAGGTAACTCCCTTTCCCCCCCGCCTCCCCCCCTGCCGGGCCCCCCTGCCCCCCCCCCTGCCTGGCCCCCCGCCTCCCTCCTGCCTGGCTCCCTGCCTGGCTCCTGCCTGGCCCCCGCCCCCCCCTGCCCCCCCCCGCCCCCCCCCTGCCTGGCCCGCCTCCCTGCCTGGCCCCTCCCCCCCGGGCCCCCCCCCGCCGGGGGATTTTGTTCTTATCACCAAACTAATGAAAATAATTTTAAAAAAGGGGTTTTAAGCCTTCTTTTTTTGTTTTCACTGTTTTTTCTGCCGGGTTCTTTTCTTTTTCTCTGTTTTTTTTTTGTCTCTTTCTTTCTGTCGGGGTCTCAGGGGGTCACTAGTCCAACATTGCCACATCTGAGTCGATACAATTTTTTGGGGGGTCTTGATTTTTTGGGGGGTTTTTCCCAGATAATTTTACTATGTATAATTGTAAAAAAGTGTGACAGACAGACAGAAACAGACAGACAGACAGACAGACAGAAGACAGAAGACAGACAGACAGCCAGCCAGCCAGCCCCAGCCAACCCCAGCCAGCCAGCCCCCCAGAAACAGCCAGGCCCCCCCCCCGCCTGCCACAGCCGCCCCAGCCAGCTACAGCCAGCCAGCCCCCCCCCGCTAAAAGCCCCAGCCCCCCCAAAACCCCGCTGGGGCCCCAGCCAGCCCCCCCAGCCCCCCCCCCCAAACCCCAGCCGCACAGGGAAAACCAGGGCCCCCCGCCCCAGCCAGCCGGCCCCCAAACCCCCCCCCGCCAGCCTGCCAGCCCCAGCCCGCCAGCCGCCAGCCCCAGCCAACCCCCGCCAGGCCAGCCCCGCTAAACGAGCCCCAGCCAGCTACCGCCAGCCCCCGCAACAGAAAGAAAACCCGCCCGAAAAAAAGCCAGCCCAGCCAGCCAGCCCCCCCCGCCAGCCAGCCACAGCCAGCCAGGGCCAGCCAGCCAGCCAGCCAGCCCCAGCCAGCCACCCCCCGCCAGCCAGCCAGCCCCAGCCATCCAGCCACCAATTTTTTTTTCACAAACCCCACTGCCTTCCCCCCCCTTTTCCCACTGCCTTCCCCCCCTCCCCACTGCCTTCCCACCATTCACACGGGGGGGGGGGTTTTCCCTTTTCCACATGGCTTGGTGACAAAGCCCCCAATTTTCCCCCCACAATGCAAGGGGGGGCATAGATTTTTTTCCTACGGGATTTTTCCACAAAACCCATTCTATCACATGCAGGCTTACCAGCCTTCCCCCCGATTTGAAGCCACTAAAATTTATGCGTACTAGTACGTCAAACGCCCCTGTGCCGCAGCCAAAAACCCTAAAAGGGAAAAAACCCCCCCCCCTTCCCAGAGTATTTTTATTTTCCCCCCCAGGACTCAAGCCCGGGGCCCGCCACTTTCCCTGCCCCCCCTTTTTAAATGTTACCTTGTCACCCAACAGCACGTCAACCCTAAAACCATTTGCCCCACCCCAATCCTTTTTTTAAAAACCCCCCCATTTCAGGAAAACCCCTGCCACAAAACCCCTTTTAAATCAAAAAGTAGGTGATGCCTTTTATTAAACACCACAAAATTAGTAATCATGTAATAAGAAATTTGTGTATTAAAAAAGTGCATGTATTGATTAGTATAAAATTTAAAAGAAACGAATTTTTACTAATTATCTGTTTATGTAAAAATTGTTTTTTTTAAGGCTGTTTTTTTAAATATTGCTCAACCCCAATAATATTGACATTTGTCTAAATTTTCGGGGAAAAAGGAGATTTTGGTGCAGAAAATCTACTAACCCCATTTTAAAAAAAATTTTTTTTTGTGTCATTTAATTACAAAAGTGGGACAATGACTATAAATTTTGCAATATTTTCTAATTATTTTTTGTTTAAGCAGTAATAATAATAATAATTAATATTAAGACGTCTTGGGGATTTTTGGGGGTTTTCTGATGGGGGTTTCCCCCCCCTACATGGGGGGGTTTTTGGGTTTAATAATAAAAAAAGAATGTTATTTCATTTTTTCCCCCTGAAAAAGCCCTTTTTTGTTTTTTGTCCTTTTTGAATTGATTTTCTGTAAGTGCGGGCATCCAAAGTTGTAGCCAGTATAAAAGGAATTTTCCCCTCTTGCAGGGGGAGTCCCCAAAAAAATTTTGGAAGTTCTTGAGTGGTGTGAAGGCTTCAGACATCTCCTTGACCTTCTTGAGATTGATCGTGTCACATAGGGGGTTATTTAAACTTTTATAGTAAGGTAACATTCTTGTACTGTTTTTTATGCTTTTTTTGGAAAAACATGAGCTACAAAATGTCTTTGAATATTAGACTGTTTAAATTTTTGGGTTTTAATTTATCAAAAAAAAAAAAAAAGGTTTTTTAAGGATTTTGAAGATCAAATGTCATAATGCAGTAGGTTTTTAAATTTTTTTGAACTTTTATTATACAGCAAGGTTTATATCTAGGGTTTTCCCCTTTTAAAAACTGGGTGTAAAAAGGAAGTGATTACAGTGGCCCCCCCAAATTTCAGCAGCATCGGCCGGGAAATTTTCCCCCGCCCTTTTTCAGCAAAAATACCAGTTTTATGATTTTTTTCATTCCACAGAACCCCTGGGCGTACAAAAAGGGCCCCCACAAATTCAGAGAGCTGGCATTGGGGGGAAAGAAAACCCCATCCCAGGGGGTTTAAAAAACATTTTTATAATAATCCATTGTTTTTTTGTGCTTTCAACTGCTAAATAAGCCACCGGGGCCCCGGGGTTTTTTAGTGCCAGCCTTTGGAAAGAAAATGTAAACACGATAGAATTCAAAAAAACCGAGAAAGTAAAAAATGGAGGAGGAAGAAAGAGGGGAGAATGTGGGCCCCTTCAGTGATTCAAAAAAAATGATACTAAAGCAGCAGGAGTCGATAATGGCTTTTTAAAACCCCCCCAAAAAAGTGTAGGGAAGAAGGTTTGGCCCTTGGGGGGAAAAAGGAACAAAAATAACTCTCCAATGTTGTTGGGGGGAAATAGACCCCCAAAAAATACGCCAACCCCCATCTTCCACCACCCAAACCTCTGCCACATCCCCCCCATCAAACTAACTAATTAAATTTCCCTTTCCAAGGGGGGTGTAAAAATTTTTATTTTTTAAAATGTAAATATTTTTTTAAAAAAGGAAAAATTTTTATTTATAAAGTGTAAATATTTCTTATTTATAAAGTGTAAATATTTTTATTTTTTAAAGTGTAAATATTTATTTTTAAAAAAATAAAATTTCTTATCCCTGGGGAAATGGAAAAGAAATTTTTTCCCCCCTAAATGCGGGAAAAATCAATAAATGCCAGGGGAAAATGGGTTGTAACCCTTTTTCCCCCATAGCACAAAAGAAGAAGAGAAAACCCAAAGGGGTGTTTGAAAAGTGGGTGTTGTAATGATAAGAAAAAATGATTGTAGATGTTTTTAATGAAAAAAATGTTTCTTTTTAAAAAAGCAAAGCTAAAGGGGGAGGGGCAGTGGGGGAAATAAATGGGGTTAGATCAGGGTTTTTTTAGGGGGTTAGAGCTGAAAAGGGTTTTTAATGTTGAAAATCAGTTATGGCAGGTAAAGAAGGAATATAAATGTATAAATTCCCAAAGGATTATGGGAGAAAAATAAAGGTTGGATGTGAAAAGGGGTTATAGTGTGTTTATGCACCGGGAGAAGAGAGAAGTGTAGAGGAGAAAAAAATTTTTTGGGGAAATGTTATGAGTGGGGGGTTTTTCCAAAAGGAGAGAGAAGGGGTTGGGGATCTTTGAAAAGGGGGAAAAATGTTGGGGATGGAGTAGTAGGTTTTGGGGGGGGAAAAATGTAAATGGGGAACCATTAATTGATTTGGCAAAAAGGGGGTTTTGGGGAAAAAAAATTTTTTTAAAAAAAGGGGATAAATAAATATCAAATGATAAAAAAAAGGGAAAAAGTAGTTTTTGGATTATGTATTGGTGGAAAAAAGGGTTTTGATGAGTTTTTCGGGAAAAACATGTTTATGAGGGGCGGGGGATATATCAGATCATTATTTGGTTGTAGCTACAGTTAGAGAAAAAGGTAGATAAAAAGAAATGGCAAACAAGTAAGAGAGAGGTGTGTAAAAACCAAGGGAGGAGGAAGGGGGGGGTGAGATATAAGCAATATTGGCAGAAAGGTGGGCTAGTGGGGGAAAAGGGGGGTTGAAGAGAGTTGATATTTTAAAATGCTTTTTGAATGTAGAAGTTTGTGGCTATAGGGGGGGGGGGCAGGAGGAAAGAGGGGGAGGGTGGAAAAGAAGTAAAGGGTGGGGGAAAAAAAAAAAAAAGGTAGCTTAAGAGGTTTTAAAAAAAAAAAGGGGAAACAAAAAAAGAGAGATATGGAGAAAAAAAAAAAGGGAAGAGGGGGTGAGAGAGTGAAAAAAAAGAGTGATGAAAGGGGGGAGGGGTTTCTGTAAAAAAATTTTTTGCTGAAAAAAAAAAAAATTTTTTGGATTTAGATAAAAAAAAAAAGCCAGAGAACGAAGGATTTGTCAGTTAAAAAAAGGGGGGGTTAGGGGGGGGAGCTGGAGGTATTGGGGATGGGGAATATTTTAAATTTTTAAATTTTTTGAAAAGGAGGGGTAATTTATGTACTGGCCAGGAGGTAAAACCCCCCCAAGATGAAGAAGAGCAGGATGGAGGGGGGGGAGGTGGGAGGCATTACGTAGAATAAAAAAAGCAGCTGGAATTATGGAATCAAAGAAATGTTCCCCAGGGGGGAAAATTTTTGGGGGAGGGGTATTTTGTTTAATAAATGAAAAGGGGGGAAATTAGGATTGGCAGAGAGATGTATAGTCTTTATAAAAGGGAAAAAAGGGGAAAAATTTAAAAAGGAAAAAGTTTAATATACCGGAAAGTGTATGGGGGTTTTTTTTAAAAAAGAATTAGAGGTAAGACAGGGGTAGGATTGCAGATGAGCAAGGGGGTTTTTAGGGGGGTAAAAAAAAATGTTTACAGTAAGCTATATGTAAAACATTTTTAGATAAAGGAAAAAATTTTTTTTATTGCATTTATTTTTAAAAAAGGCATATGATAGAGTGGATGGGGGGAAAAAAAGGGCGCTTTTTGGGGGAAAAGGGTAGTAAGTTACTGAAGGCTGAAAAAATTTTTATGAGGATAGTGAGGCTCAGGTTAGGGGTGTAGGAGAGGGGGAGATTACCCCCGAAAAAATAGGTCTTAGACAGGGGTGAAAAATCACCATGGTTTTAAATATATTTTTTGGGGGGTTTTTAAAAAAGGAAAGCGGGGTTTTGGGGGGGAGGGGGGATTAAATTATGGGAATTAAATGCAAATGGGAGTTGAAAAATTATTTTTTATGATACTGTGCCCGGGGGGTTTTTAAAGAAAAGTTGAAAGGGGTTTGTGGACATTTAGAGTGTAAAGGTAGAAAGTTAAAAGTGAACATAGATAAGAGTAAGGTGATGAGGGGATCAAACAAAATAAAGATAAAAATTTATATCACATTTTGAGAGGGATTTTAAAAAATAAATGTTTTTAAAATATTTGGGGGTTTACGCAGCGGGGGTTTTTTAAATAGGAACCAAGAATTGATGAAGGAAAATGGTGAGTGGGGGATTGAGGTATCTTTAGACAAAAATTTTTCCATGGGGGGAAAAAGGGGGAAAAAAGGAAAAAAGGGAAAACCCCAAAAATTTATAAAGGGGGTGAAGCATGGGTTGCAAAAAGCTGCAGCGAGGAGGAGGCTGGGGGGAGTGGAGATGTCCTGTCTAAGGGGGGAAATTTTTGGGGTAAATATTATGCAGAAAAAATTGGGGAAAAAGGAAATTAGGGGAAGGGGGGTTACCCAAAAAAAATTTTGGGGCAGAGGGCTGAAGAGGGGTTTTGAGGGGGGTTTTGGGCATTTAGGGGAATGGACAAAAGAATGACTTGGGGGGCGTATAAAACTGTAGGGGAAGGAAGGCGGGGGAGGGGCGCCTAGAAAAAAGGTTTTGGGGGGAAGGGGGGAAAGGGGGTTTTGTGGGCGAGGGCTTGGGGGTTTCCCGCAAGCATTTTGAGCATGTTAAAAGGGGGAAAAGGAACAATGGTTTTTTTGGGGGGTGACATCCTTTTTGGGGGTGAGCAGGGTAACATTGTTGGGGAAAATCCGGGAAAAAATTGGGTTTAGTTGGACTTGGGGGTGGGGAAAAAAGGAATCAAAAACCCGGGAATTTTTAAAAGGGGTCTGAGATAGTGACAGCTGGGGGGCTTTTTCAGCTGTCGATCTGGGGCTCCCCTTTAAAGACAAAAAGGGTTATGTAAGGGGTGTTGGGGAAAAGGAAAAATATAGTTTTTTTTTTGGGGATTTTTTTTTTTTTTTTGGGGGACCCTGCCCTGGGAGACGGGGCCCCTTTTTTTGAAAAAAAAAAATATTTCTTATTTTTTTGTGTAAATATTTCTTTTTAATAAATTACGTACATTGTTTCAGTGTGAATAGTTGTGGGGCTTGATGCCCCTCCACTACCACTAATATGTACGGGGGCCCCCGGGGCCCCCAAAAAAAACCCAAAAATAGGCCCAGCAATCTTCCCCCACATACGAATGAATATTTTTTTTCATTCAAATATGTATCATTTTTTTATTTTTTTTTAATATTGTTTAATATGTCATATTGGGATGAATTGTGATAGATAAGCCTTAGAGATTTTAAAGGATATTGAAGCATAATAAACTCCCCCCCTCCCCTCCTACCGGCCCATCCCCCAAAACAAGTCAAAAAAAGGAAAAAGTGTGATGTTAAATTTTTTATCTATTTTATTAGTGCTTTATATTTATTTGTCATTGTTTTCTGTATGTAAATCTTTTTAATTTAAAAAAAAATTTTTTTTTAAATTTTTTTTGGGTTCGGGAAAGGTTTTTAATTGGATTTCCATTATTTCGGGGGGGGAAAAAATGGATTCGCCGGGGGGGAATTTTTTCCCCACGGACTCGGGGGGGATTAATCATGAAACTCTGGGGTCCACTGTTTTTTTTCCAAACCACTGAAAAAGGATTTTCTTAGTACGTAAAATCATTAATTTTTTTGTTTAAAAGGGGAAACTGAGCCTTTTTCAGTTTGGGACTCTACGTAAAAAAGTAAAATTATATCCTTATCTTGTGACCACAATTTTGAAAAAATTTTCATATTATGAGGGTTATCCAGTACAAAAAACCCCTGGGGGGTTTGGGGGTTTTTAGCTGAGAGCAAAAAAGTAATGTAGATGTGCAGAAGAAAAAAAAAAAATTTAAAAGGGGGAAAAAAAAAAGCGATTACAGGCTATTTTTTTTAAAAAAATTTTTCTACAGCCATGTTTTCCATCTTCAGTATTTGAACACACCGTTTCCTTTTTTTAAAATTATTCCCCTTTTGTTGACATAGATGAACTACAGCCTCCCATTTTAAAGACGGAGATGGGGGGGCCCAAGACCCCCCGGTAAACGATTTTGTGCTAATCGGGGGAAATTTTTTTCCCTGACACTTAAAAAATGTTCCCCCCCAAAAATTTAAAAAATTCAGTTTTATGTTTTTTGGGGGAAAATTTCCCTTTTAATTTTTTTTATTATTAATGGTAATAAAAACATGAAATAGATCAATGACTTATCCAAAATATTCCGGGAAAAACCAAAGCGGGTTTTTTTTTAAAAAAAAAAAAGAAAAATTAAACTTTTTCGGCTTTTTAGGTAAGAGGTTTTATAGTTACCCAGGCGGGTAACGTTTTTTGGGGCGGCCTTTTTTTTTTTCCCCCCACCCCTTTTTATGCTTCTACTTTTTTTTTTTTTTTTTTTTTTTTTTTTCCCCCCCAAATCGGCCCCCTCCCACCGAGGCAGGGTGACCCAAAAAAAAAAGAAAACCCCAAAAGGAAAATATTTCATCATTTAAAAATTTCCCCACACCCCATAATTTCACTGTCTTTGCAGAGGATTTGGGATACGAAGCAAAAAAAGGTCCCTCCCAGCTGGCCCCCATCCCCCCCCCCTCCTTTTTAAAATGCAGGCATGTACTTCCCATTTCCAGGACTCAAGTCCAACTAAATCAATTAACGGGTTTTCCCCCGAATCCCTTCACAAAATGTTACCCCCGCTCCACCCAAAAAAAATCCCATGCCCCAAAAAACCCTTCTTTCCCTTCACTCCCCCCTAACACCTCACACATGCTTTAAAATCCGCCCCCCGCCCACAAAACCCCCTTTTTTCCCCCCCCCACCCCCCACCCCGCCTTTTCCCCTTTCCCCCAAATTTATACGCCCCCGTCATTCTACTTTTTTTTCCCTTTCTCTGACCAAACCAATTAAAAAACCCCCCCTTTAGCCCTCTAAAAATTTTTTTTAACCCCCACCCCTTTTTCCAATTTTCCCCCCCAATTTTTGGGTAATATTTAAACCCCCCTTCCCCCTTTTTCAGGACATTTCCACTGCCCCCCGCCCCTCCCCACACCCAATAAAATGTTTTTACCCCAAAAATTTTTACATTCCCTTTTGCCCATGGATAACTTTTTTTCCCCAAAACCTCAACGCACCCCCCACCTTTTTTTTCCCCTTTATCAATTCATTTAACCCATCCTTCATAAACCCAAACCCGGGGCACCAACCCCAAAATTTGAAAACATTTCCCCCTTCCATAACCCCCCCAATGTGATATCCAATTTTTTTTTTTTTTAAATCGTTGATACCCTCTCACCTTTCTTTTATCTATGTTCACTTTCAAAATTTCCCCTTTTCCCCCTTCCCCCAAACCCTCCACTTTAAATTTTAAATTTTTTTTAATTTTTTTAAAACAAAAATCATCAAAAAAAAGGGAAAACCCAAAAACCCCCTTTTGCATTTAATTCCCATAACAACCCCCCCCCCTCTCCCCCAAAAAACCCCCAGAAAACCCTTTTTTTTAAACCCTTATAAATACATATTTAAAAAAACCATGGTGACATTACACATCCCTGTTAAAACCTATTTTCCGGGAAGTAACCCCCCCACACACCCCCAAACCGGGCCTACCCTCCTCAAAAAAACCCAAAAACCTTTTCCCTACACTTGAAACATTTGGGACATTGCCCCCCTCCACTCTTAATCCCTTTTTTTTTAAATCCAAAATGCAATAAAAAATTTCTAATTTTTTTAAATACTGTTCACATATATGTTTTTTGTAAAACTTGATCCAAATCCCCACCCACTCGGGCCTTTCCATCTGCAACCCCTTGTTTTAAATTTAATTTTTCAAAAAAACCCTGCCATACATTTTTCCAGGTATACTCAGTAAACTTTTTTTCCCATAATTTTTACACTCTTTTACCCCCCCTTCCCCTTTATATAAAGGAACTAAAAACCCTTTCCAACCCCAAAAAATTTCCTTCATACATTAAAAAAAATACCAACCACCCCCGCACTATAACCCCCCCCTTTTTTTAACTTTTCCCTGTCATGATCCCATCAGTTCCAGCTTTTTTCCCCTTTTTTTACAGGGAATTTCCCCCCTCCCCCACCCCAAACATCCTGCTTTTCCCATTTCCCCAAACCCATGTTGTACCCCCTTGCCAGACGGGAAAAATTTCCCCTTTTTCATCACATTTAAAATTCCCCCAAAAATTCCCCCATCTACCCAATCCCCTCCAGCTCCCCATCTACTAACTCCCCTATTTTGTTTTAACTGACAAACCATTCGCCCCCGGGGGTTTTTCCCTTTTTTTATCTCCCCCCAAAAATTTTTTTTTTTGTTTTAAAAAAAAATTTCTTGACAGTTTTTCCCCCTTTTTCACCCCCCATTCTTTTGCACCCCCGCCACTCTCTTCACCTTTTTTTTCCCCCCAAAACTTGTTTTTCTTTTAAAATTGGGTTTTAAAAAAACCCCCCAAAGCCCTTTTTTTTTTTATCACCCCCTTTTCCTTCTTTCCCCACCACTCCCCCCTTTTTCCTCCTGCCCCCACCCCCTATACCCAAAAATTTCCCCCCCCCACATTCTAATACTTTTTTTTTAAAAAACCCCCCCAACCCCTTTAACCCCCCCCACTACCATACTTGCACTAGCCCCCTTTCTGCCAATAGTTGCTTATATCTCGCCCTAATTTTTTCCCCTCCCTTAGTTTATACACTTTTATTCTTTTTTTGCTGTTGTTTTTTTTTTTGTCCCACCCCCTTTTTAAATTAACTGTACCCCCCCTTTTAAACCAAGAACAATGCCAAAGGGGACTAAAAAAAAGGAAATAGTTTATTTTTAAACAAGAAGTGTTAGCAACAGAAGTCCAGAGGTTATATTACAGCTTTATACATCTTTAAAAGGGGGTCACCTAGATTATGCAGCTCAGTTTTGGTTCCATATTACAAAAGGGGGCAAAAATTTTTGAAACATTAAAGGAGAATACAAATTAAAAATTATAATTAAAATTTCCACAAGAAAGATTGAAGCCCCTTTAAAATTAAAACCATTTTTAAGAATGAGGGGAGCATGAGGGGGGAAAAAGGGGAAAAAATGAGTATTAACAAAGGGGAAAAAATAAGGTTTTGGGGGGGTTTTTTCCAAGAGAAACCCGCAAAAGGGGTTCAAGTTAGATAATTTTTGATTTGAAAAATGGGGTTTTATTGGTTTGGAAATAGGTTTTTTATGATGGGAACTTTTGTATTTTATTATTGAAACCGGGGGAGTTTCCCAAATTTTTTTTGGGAAAACCCATGAGTGAAAAGGGGGGGTTTTGATGGCCCTAAGAGTAAAAAAATTTTATCAAAGCTTTTTTGGGGGAATTTTTAAATTGGGTTGAGAAAATTTTTGTTAGTGGGGGGGGTTGTAAAGGGGCCGGCCGGGGGGGAAAAAACCTGGGTCCCCCTTTTTTATGTTCTTGTTCTAACCAAATAATGATCCAATATATATCCGCCCCCCCATAAACATGAAACACCCCTGAAGCCTACCCATAAACCCCTTTTATCCACCAATACATAATCCAACAAACTACTTTCCTTACGTGCTATATCAAAATTGTATATTTATTTACCCTTTTTTTTCATAAAATAGGGGTTTACTTACCCCCAAAACCCCTCTTCTACACATAGCTAAATTTAAAAGGTTCCCATTTAATTTACCCTGACACCCCAAATTTACCTATACCCCTCCACAACTTTTTTTCCCACTTTGATTAAGACCCCCAAACCCCCAAAAAAACCTTTTCACTTTTTAAAAAACCCCCCACACTCACTCAACAAATTTTCCCCAAAAATTTTTCCCTTTTCACTTTCCCCGGGGGCTAAACACTTACTATAACCCACTTTTCAATTTCCCAAACCTTTTTTTTTACTTCACATAATCCTTTTAATTTTTTCATTTATAAAATTTTTCCCCTTTCCTGCCATAACTGATTATTAAATTATTTTACCCTTCTTAGCTCTAACTCTATTTTAAACCCCCCAATCCCATTTATTTCACCCCCCTGAAAAACCCCCCCCCCTTCAGCTTTCTCACTTAAAAAAAGGACATCCAGCTTTTTTTATTATAACATTCAATCATCTTTTTCTTTTTTATTCCGAAAATCCACGCCCTTTAAACATCCCACTTTACTTTGCTTTTTTTTTTTTTGTAAGCTATACAGGATAAGCGGTTACTAGCCCATTGCCCCCGGGGGTTTTTTTTACTTTTTCAACACGCATGGTTTTCGGAGGAAAGATTCTTATTCCACTTCCCTTGATATGGGAAAAGGAAAAAAACAATAAGAACAAGAAAATATTAAATAAAATCAAAAAAAACTCAGATGATTTTTACAAAACGTGTACATGTTTCAAAAATGACCTAAGTGTAAGTAGAAGAGAAGACGACTAAAAATTTTTCATGTTTATGAGAAAAAAATGATACCAGAACCCCCCCACCCTGTTAAAAAAAAAGGTTTTTTTAAATCATTTGGGGAGGATTAAAATTTGGGGGGTTTCTGACCCCAAAACCCCCTACCCAAATTTTACCCCAGTTTTTCAAAAAAAGAGGGGTTTTTTAAAAGGCCCCATAAAATTTTTGTTCCCAAAGTGTCATTTTCTTTAAACCCAAAATGTAAACGTTTTTACCTTTTTTTTCCATTTTAAACAACACCCGGATGCCTTTCTGGGTGTCATGATTGCTTGGCAGATAAAAATAGGGGAATTAACCCAAAATGTCCAAACGAAAAATACTTTACGAGCTGACCAAAGGGATTTTGAAAAAAAAAAAATTTTTTTTTTTTTCTTTAAAATTAAGAGTGCATTTTGTTTGTCTTTCCCCCCAAGTTGTATACTGCCCCCAAAGAGGGGGAAAACCCCCTTAATCTGGGAAACAGGTTATCCCGGGAAGGAAAAAATTTTAAAAAGAGATCTACGTCGCAGTTTTAAAAAACGGGGAAACTGCGGGAAGTTTGGGGTTAAAAGATTAAATTTTTTCCCCAAAAAAAATAAACACAGCTGGGAAAGGGGGGGTGGGGGGTGGCATCCCCCCCGGGCTCAGTGGTCTAAAACCCACAGCCAAGAGTATCCCCCGGGCAATGCACGCCAATTTTTTTCCCCCCCCCAAAATGAACCATGTTTTTAAAATTTTAAAAGGGGTTAAAAAAAAAATTTTTCCCAAAAAATTTTTAAAAAGGGAAACCCCAAACCCAAAAAAAAAAACAGTGTTAAAAAGTTTTGGCCCCGTTTATCCAAAATTTAACATTTGGGCCTCATTTTGGGGGTTTTTTTGGCCCCCAAAATTTTTGGGGGGTTTTTTTTTCCCCTCTTTTGTTCACTCATCCTCTGAATTCCTTCATTGAACAAAAGATTTTTAACTATAGACTCTTCTTCCGTAAGTTTTGGTCTCATGAGTACAAAAAATGCCAACAGTAATAAAGAGAAAAAGGGGAAAGGGGGTTTTTTGGACATTTTACCACACAAAGCTTGCTTTTACACTTGTCTTCATTCAATAATGAGGGGGGGAATCTGCTTTTTGGGGGGGTGTCTAAACCCTTTATTAGCGTTTTTGGGGGCAATTTTATGTGGTAATGATGATTTTTTTTCTTTTTTGGGGGCCCCTTTTATTACGGTCGGAGACCCCTTGTGTTAAAGAAATGTACAGTGGACCCTTTTTTCTTCACCTAAAAACTCGAACAATTATGTAAGTGTATTTTAAGTTTTTTGTAAGTTTTTTTTTGGGAGAGTCTAAAATGACTAATCTAATTTACATTTGTCCTTATAAAAAATTTCCCTTTTGATAATGGCACTCAAACAGCATTCGGGAAAGAATTTTCAACAAAAACCGGGGGGTCCACTGTATTATGATTTTATTATTTTTTTTTTTCTTAACCCGCCGCCACTGTTTTCTATTTTTTCCCCCACCCCCACTACTGTTACCTCTTTTTTCCACCAACATTACCTCTTCCTTCTTCCCTCACTCTTTTTTTATATTCGGGCCCTTTCCCCCTTTTTTATTCAGTGTAATTTTTCCCGTAGTCCAAGTAAAACCCAAAACTTTAAACTTTTTTTCCCCCCCAAGGGGTTATTTGTATTTTTACCCTTAAGTCTTTTTCAGTAATTATTCTCCCTTATTTTTTTTTTGGTATTTAAAATGTTTTTTTAAAATTTTTTTTTAATCTTTTTCCCCCTTTTTTATTTTCCCCAAAGGAATTTAGTATGCATTTTCCCCAAAACCCTTTGGGAGTCCCTTTCCCCCTTTTATGGATATATTGACAAAATACACCAACCACTTCAACACTGTATCCCCACCTGCTTTTTGCATCTATTTTTAAACCCATCTGTCCTAGCTTTTGACATTAGCTAAAATATGCATTTTAGTCACCTTTTATAATATCACAAAAAAGAATTTGTTTGACTTTTAGGGGGTTAAAGAAACCCAGAAGGAAATTCGGGGGAGTGTTTATACACATACAGCAATATATGTCCAGGTGTGGTTGGTAGTCAGCAACCCCGGGAAAATTTTACCGCCCCCCAAGTGAGGGGGAAAAAAAGCCTGTAATTGTTTTAATGGAGGATTGTTTTGGGTTTTTTTTTTTGCCCCCTAAACATACAAGATTTGGGCATCCTTTTTACTTCTACTTCACTTTTTCACACCCAAAACATGTACAAACAAAATATACACACCCCCCCGGGTTTTTTTTATTTTTTTACTAGTTCTTTTTCTTATTTCCTCTTATCTCCATGGGAAAGGGAAAAAGAATTCTTCCTCCGTGCCATGGGCCGAAGAGGGGGAATTTAAAAAGCCGGGGGAAGGGGCTATAACCCTTCCCCCGTATATTACTTAAAAAGGGAAAAAAGGGAAATTTTTATTTTTTTTTTTTGGGGCCCCCCTGCCCCGGGGGGGAAACGGCCGACGTGTTAAAAAAAAAAGAAAAGAAATGCATACTTTAAAAAATGTTTTTGAGACAGAAAGAAAAGAGATTTAGCAAACCCCCTTTGGGGTAAAAAAAGTTGACAGGCTCTTTTTTTTACACCAAACAGGACAGTAAAAACCCTTTTTTTTTTGTAATAGTCATTGCAGCATTTAAAGTAGTAAAAGTAGCTGCAGCTGTAGTGTTTTTTCAGCATTATTAACTAAAGTATTCAATTTTTTCAGGTTTTTGGGGGGCCCCCCCAAAACTCTTAAAAAGATGATTATTGGGGGGTTTTCCGAAAGCTGATGGATTTAACTGAGAACAAAATTTTATGGTAGAAAGAGGACATTGCTTTTTTTTTAAAGTATATACTCAGGTTGGGGGGAGGGGGTTTAAAAAGGGGGGTTTTTTTTTAAAAAATAATTTTCCAAAAATGTGCAAAAGATAAGAGGAGGGAAACGAATGGTTTTTATGAATTGGGGGGTTGGGGGAGCAAAAAAATTTAGAAGGGGGCCCGGGGAAAACCCCGTTGGGTTTGGGCTTGAACCTGAGATGGGAAAAAAAGTGCCTGCACCTGAAGGAAGGGTGTTGATTGTTGCAGTTTTTTTAACTTGTGTTGAAAGCCCCTGGCAAGACAGTGATGGGGTGAATGATGAGGGAAAGTTTTTTTTTTTTTGGGTCACCCGCCTTGGGGGGAAAACCCGGTGTTTTAAAAAAAAAAAATGTATAAAGGTTTGGGGCCAAAAATTTAAAAAAAAAGGGGTTTAGTTTTAAATTTGGGGAAATTTTTTTAAGGGGGAAAAACATAGTTTTTTTATCATTTTTCACCTGAACATGTTATAAGGGCCCCCAACACAGAAATAACACTGTTTGAGGTAGTTTTCTCTAATTGGGAGTTCTAACCCCACAGGGGCCCCCCTTTTTGCAGTTTTGGGGGAAGCCATAGCTTTTTAATATAAAAATAAATTTTGTTAATTTTTAAAAAATCTGGAAACTGAAATGAATTTTTATTTTTTTAAATTTGGTAAGAGAATTTTCCTTTTTTCATCATTTTTAAATTTAATTTTAATGTTTTTTAAATTTTTATATAAATTCATATTGTGCTTCCCTTTTTTAATGGAGGGGAATAGCGTTGGGCTGAGCTGTTGAAATGATGTGTCCCGTAAATGTGTCGTCACTTTAAAAAATGGTAACCCAAACCCAAAAATGATCAGTCTGCTCTGGAATATCATCAGGAAAACTTGAATATTGCAATATTGCACTTGATTTCCAAGCACATATACCTTTTTTTGGGGAGTATATAATCTGTTTCATGTGGTCACTGCTTTATATGTTTTAAATTTGTACATTTTTTTTTTTCTTTTTTTTGGGGGAAATTGTTTGTGCATCCTTTTTTTTTTTTTTTTAAAAAAGGGGTATCTCCCCCAAAAGGCAGGGTGACCCAAAAAAAACACTTTCACCCATTCACACATAATCATTGTCTTTGCAGAGGCGCCAAAATTAAAAAATTTTAAGGGGCCCCCAAAACCCCCAAAAACCCAAACCCCTTTTTTGGGGCTTTGTTTTTTACTTGGGGGGTTTTTAGTCCAGCAAACCCTTTTTTCCCCCAAAAAAACCCTTTTAAAAAAATATTCCCTGTCCCCCCCAAATTTCAAAAATTCTAAAAACTTTTTTTTCACTTTAAATTACGAAAAATTAAAAATTTTCCAAGCCCCTTAAAAAAACCATTTTTTCCCTCCTCTTCCACTTTTTTTTAAAAACCCCCCCCCCCTTCCCCCCCAAAAAAAGATTTTTTTCCCCTCCAACCCATTTTGTTTTGCTCCATCCTCTCTTAACCCAAACCCAAACCAAAACCCCTTTGCCCCCCCCTTGGGAATAAATTTTAGAAACCCCCCCAAATTTAAAAGGGGGCACCTTTTTGAGAAGCCCGGGGGCCCCTTTTTACCGCTTTTTTAAAAACCCAAAAAAAACCCCTTAAATTTTTTTAACCCTTTTTAAATTTTTAAAATTTTTTAGGGGGAAAGGGGGAGGTGGCTGGAGGCAGTGGAGGCCCCCGGGCTGGGGTTTAAAAACAGAAAGAGGGGGGAAATTATGAGGGGGGAAAAAGGGGCAACAAGGGGGGGGGGGGCAAAAAAATTTAAAAAATTTGGAAAAAGGGGGAAAACGGGGGAAAGGAAAGGGGGGGGGCCCCGGGGGGGGGGGGTTGGGGACTTGGGGCGCGGGGAGCATGTTAGGGGGGATGAAAAGACAATTTTTGGGGGCCCTAGGTGTAGGGGGGGGGGAAAATTTAAAAAAGGGGGCCCAGGGAAAACTTTAGCAGGACGAGTTAAATGGGAAGACAATGTAAAATTTAACCCCTTTTGGGGGGAATCCTTGAAACTCCCCCGGGGCCCCCAATTAAAAAAAATTTTTTTTTTTGGGGGAAAAGAAGAGATTTTTTCCCCCAAACCCAAAAAATTAGAAATTTGATTAAAAACCCAAGGAAAGATTTCGAAAAATTTTAAAATTTACAAACCCCCGATTTCCCCCATTTTTACCCCCTTTTCAAATTCCCCAATTTTTTCCCCCAAAATTTTAAGGCCCTTTCGCTAGAACCCCTTCTATCGATTGAGTACAAGAAACCGCCTATTTACCAATTTCCCAAATACCCAAAAAGTGGTCAGAAAAAAATCCAATTTCCCCAAAATTTTAAAAAAAAAATTTCAAAAAAGGGGGGAAATCCAAAAAAGAACCTCAAAAATTAACATTCTTTTTTTACACTCCCAGGCCCTCTACATTTTTTTTTATTTTGTTTTTTTCCCAAAAAAAGGGGTTTATTTTTTAAAACTCAAAAAAATGTATAAAAAAAATCAGCGCACTTGTGCAAGAATATTTGACTCCAGTTGATTTTGTATTGACGCATGGTGTGATTTTTTTCTCCTGAAAAAGCCAAAATCGAACATTTTCGCTACTTTGCGCTCAGTTTCAAGGTACTTGTCATCGTAAAAAAGTCAAAATTATTTTTATTTCTGTAATTTCATCCATTTTATAAAATGGGGAATTTAAAAAAATGAGGGAAAACAATCAAAAAAAACCATACGAAAATAGGAATTTTAAAGTTGTTTTTTAAAAAACCCAAAAAAATAAAAATTTTTTTTTCCCCATGCACTGTGTGGGTGGGAAAATTTTTTTTACTGGACAATGCCCCCCGACCCATTCAAAAACCCTCTGGGGCCTTTAAAAGCCTGTTTCCCGCTTGATTTGAGGGCGCTAAAATTCCAAATCCCCCCCCAATAACCCCGGGGGAAAAGTAATGTACCCCAAAAAACCCCCAAAAAGGGTTTAAAAGGGAGGGTTTGGGATATTGGCATTTTTGGGGGGTTTTTAAACTGTCACCCGAGCACCTCTGCAAAGACAGTGGGTTATGTATGAGTGGGGGAAAGTGTTGAATGATGAAAGTATTTTCTTTTTTGGGGATTTTTTTTTTTTTTGGGTCACCCTGCCTCGGTGGGAGACAGCTGATTTTTTGGGAAAAAAAAATTGTTCTTAAATCTATGTACAAATCTATACAAAAATTCAGTGTACATAAAAGGACCTAAAATCGGGAACCCCTGCCTGAAAACCCTAAGAACTGCAGAACTCTACCAACATTTTTTAAAACTTCCGTTACAAAACATCTTATCTTCCTAACTCGCCCCCCCCATCAGCTAATAACCAAAACAGTGGCCCCCGGTTTTTTGCCAAAAATTCGTTTCCAGAAGCTGCTAAATGCCATTACCGAACGAATTTACTTCCTTAAGAAATAATGTCACGTAGGTTAGTCTTTTTTGGACCCCCAAAATACACTTGCAACAGCACTTACAAAATACATTTACATAAATTTTTTCGAGTTTGGAGATGCACAAAACCGAGGGACCACTGTATATCAAAACCACCTATTCTCTTATTTGTATCATGCACACATCCAAAAAAAAAAGGATTTACCCCAAGATCTGAAAATTTCCCCTAATTTACACTTACACTCCCCCAAATGACTGTAAACAAAAAAATTCCTAATATAGCTACTGCCAAATAAATCGGGGGGGTTAGCCCTAAGTTTGCCTAAGAAATTTCTCCCAATATGAGGAGTTTTAAAGAAACAGTGTATCATGCCAAGACTTATCTTTCCCCCATCCCCAAATTTACAAATTGTCATAGTGGCCCCCGGGCCCAACGAACACCCGGGAAATCTTTATAATTATGTAAGTATAATATTGTAAGTGCTTGTGGAAGTGTTTTTTTGGGGGTCTAAATAGACTAACGACGTGACATTATTTCTTAAATTGCTCGGAATGGCATTTGGGAGAGGTTTTGAATGAATTTTTCGTTAGCCGGGGGTCCACTGTATTGTTATATGTTTTGTAGGTTAGGTTTTGTACTACCCTTAATTGTTATAAATTTTTAATTAATTCCCTTAGTTACCCAGTATGCAAAAGGTTATTTAAAATGTACTGCTTGATAACCTGTATTAATATAGAGTAAGAATTAGGATTAGTCTGCCCAAAATGCCAGGCATGCTGAGGCCTTCATTGTAATTAATATTTTATAATATGTAAACCATGCATTGTAAGCTTTGCAAGGAAATAAACATTATTTTTTTGTTATTATTATTCTTAGTACAGTGGTCCCCCGACCCCCCGATGGCCCCCAAACACCCCTTTTTAAGTTGATTTTTTTAAAAAGCTTTTGTAAGTGTAATTTTGGGGGTCTAAAAGGACTAGTCTATTTTACATTATTTCTTATGGAGATAAACCCCCTTTTGGGAATGGCACTTGAACAGCATTCTGGAATGAAAAAAATCGTAAGTCGGGGGACCCACTGTATTAGACATGACATCTCCACTGCCTCTAGCCTCCCCTCACTGCAGCATTCACAACCCATGCTTCACATCCATATAAGAGTGTTGGTACAACTATACTTTTTGTAAGTCCTTTTTTGCTTCCATGGATAACTTTTTTTTTTCTCCACAGACACCCCCAAAGCACCACTCCACCTTTTTTTTTCATCAGTTCTGTGGTTATCCTCATCCTTCATAAAAATCATCTGCTGACAAATCTACTTTAAATATTTAAAAACATTACTTCTTCCATCTCCTCTCCCTCCAATGTGAAAATTCCAATTTTTCTTACCTAACTTTTTGATACCTCATCACCTTAGTATTAGTAATACAGTGGTACCTCAGTATACATCCTTTCACCCATTCCAGGACCTTGGATTTAAAAACCAAACAGGACATATACCAATCAAATTTTCCCATAAGAAATGTGGGGAAAAACATTAATCTGTCACCATAAAAAAATCCTATTGTTATTGGCATTTTATACATTGATGGGGTTCTAAAAAAATAATTTAAAACTGCTTACTACTAAAATATAGTAAGTAAGAAAAGAAAAGTAAATTTTATTTCTTTGCAGGTTGCAGATTACATAGGTATTGGTGATTACAATGTAAATTGAGTGCAAGGAGAGCCACTGACATCCATGGCATTAGGGGCAGCTTAATCTAGTAACTTAAAGACTATGTATTTAATATTAGAGAAATTTATTGAGTTTATTTTTGTTAAAAATTGTTTTCAAAATTACAATATGATGAAATTGTACTGTTTAAATTATTATATGATGATATTAGATTGTTACAGGTTTTTGTTTTCCTCAATGGTAATATTAAATTTAAATTATCTTAAAAAAAATAAATTGAGCATTTTTTACATTAACTTATAATATGAGTATTTAGCTTTTTATTAAGTAGGGGGGAACATAATAGTAACATATTATAGGTTTGGTAATAAGTAATACATATTTTATGAAAAAGAGGATAAATAAATATACAAGGTATGATATAGCACGAAGGAAAGTAGTTTTTTGATTTTTGTATTGGTGGATAAAAAGGGTTTATGAGTAGGCTTCGGATGTACATGTTTATAGAAGGGGCCCCGGGTATATCAGGGTCATTATTTGGTTGTAGCTACAGTTAGGGGTAAAAGGTGATGGGGCAAAAAAAAAATGGGGGAAAAAAGAGGTAAAAGTGTATAAACTAAGGGAGGAGGAAGTTTGGGTGAGATATAAGCAACTACAGAAAGGTGGGCTAGTACAAGTGGGAAAGTAGGGGGGGGTTGAAGAGAGTTGGGATATTTTTAAAAATGCAGTATTAGAATGTGGGGCAGAATTTTTGGGCTATGGGAGGGTGGGTGCAGGGGAAAAAAGGGAGGGAGTGGGGGGAATGAAGAAGTAAAGGGTGGGATAAAAAGAAAAAGTAGCTTATGAGGGGTTTTTTAAAAAACAGAAGTGTTAATAGAAGAGCAGAGTAAGGAGAGTAAAAGAAAGGTGAAGAGAGGGGGGAGAGAGTGAAAAAGAAGAGGGGATGAAAGAATGGGAGAGGCTCTGTCAAGAAATTTTGCAAAACAAGAAGAAATTTTGGAGTGAGAAAAAACAAGGTAAGAAAGCCTGGGGAACGAATGGATTTGTCAGTTAAAAACAGAGTAGGGGAGTTAGTAGAGGGGGAGCGGGGGTATTGGGTAGATGGGGGAAAATTTTTAGGTTTTTAAATGTCGATAAAAAAAGGGAGGCGGTAATTTCATGTACTGGCCAGGGAGGTACAACATCGTTTGGGAGTGAAAAGAGCAGGATGTGAGGTGGGGAGGTGCGTGAGGCATTACGTAGAATAAAAGGGGGTAAAGCAGCGGGAAAATTGACGGAATAAAGGACAGAAATGTTAAAAGCGGGGGGGATATAGTGCTGGAGTGGTTGGTATTTTTGTTTAATAAATGTATGAAAGGGGGAAGGGAAACCCAGGATTGGCAGAGAGAAGTATAGTTCCTTTATATAAAGGGAAGGGGGATAAAAGAGAGTGAAAAAATTATAGGGGAATAAGTTTACTGAGTATACCAGGTAAAGTGTAGGGGCGGGGTTATTATTGAAAGAATTGGGAGGTAAGACAGAGAGTGGGGATTGCAGATGAGCAAGGAGGCTTTGGGAGTGGGTGGGGGATGTGTAGATCAAGTGTTTCATGAAGCATATAGGGAACAGTATTTAGATAAAGGTAGAGAAGTTTTATTGCATTTATGGATTTAAAAAAAGGCATATGATAGAGTGGATGGGGGAGCAATGGGGGAAAATGTTGCAAGTGTATGGAATAGGTAGTTTTTCTGAAGGCTGTAAAATTTTTATGAGGATAGTGAGGCTCAGGTTAGGGTGTGTAGGAGAGGGGGGAGATTATTTCCCCGGTAAAAGTAGGTCTTAGACGGGGATGTGTAAGTCACCATGGTTGTTTAATATATTTATAGATGGGGTTTTAAAAAAAGTAAAAAGCTAGGGGGTTGGGGAGAGGGGTGGGGTTAAATTTTGGAGAATTAAATGCAAAATGGGAGTTGACACAGTTACTTTTTGCTGATGATACTGTGCTTATGGGAGATTCTAAAGAAAAGTTGAAAGGTTAGGGGGACGAGTTTGGGAGATGTGTAAAGGGAGAAAGTTAAAAAAACATAGATAAGAGGGGAAGGGTATCAAACGATTTAAATAAAGAAAATTGGATATCAAAATTTGGGGAGAGGGATTATGGAAGAAGTAAATGTTTTCAGATATTTGGGGGGTTGGGCGTGTCAGCGGATGGGTTTATGAAGGGATGAGGTTTAACCTATAGAATTGATGAAGGAAAAAGGTGAGTGGTGCATTGAGGTATCTGTGGAGACAAAAACGTTATCCATGGAGGCAAAGAAGGGAATGACCAAAATATAGTGGGACCAACACTTTATATGGGTGTGAAGATGGGTTGCAAATGCTGCAGCGAGGAGGAGGCTGGAGGCAGTGGAGATGTCCTGTCTAAGGGCAATGTGTGGTGTAAATATTAGAGAAAATTCGGAATGTGGAAATTAGGGGGAAGGGTGGAGTTACTAAAAGTATTTGTCAGAGGGCTGAAGAGGGGTTGTTGGGGGTGGTTTGGTCATTTAAAAGAATGGATCAAAGTAGAATGACTTGGAGAGCGATAAATCTGTAGGGGGAAAGGGAAAGGGGGGGTAGGGGGCGTCCTAGAAAAAGGGTTGGGGGGAAGGGGGAAAGGAGGTTTTGTGGGGGAGGGGTTTTACCTTTCCCGCAAGCATTTTGAGCGTGTTAGGGTAGGGGTGAATGGAGACGAATGGTTTTTGGGACATGACATCTGTTGGGGGTTGGGAGGGTAACATTTTTTGAAGGGATTCAGGGAAACCAGTTAATTGATTTATTTGGACTTGAGTCCCGGAAATGGGAAGTACAATGCCTGCACTTTAAAGGAGGGGGTTTTAGATAGTGACAGCTGGGAGGAACTTTTTTCAGCTGTCGTACTGAGCCCTTGGGGAAAGACAGTGATTATGTATGGGGGTGGTGAAAAAGGGGAAAGATGATGAAAATTTTTTTCTTTTTGGGGGTTTTTTTTTTTTTGGGTCACCCTGCCTCGGGGGGAGACGGCCAACTTGTTGAAAAAAAAAAAAAAAAATTTTTAAAAATTGAGATTATCATATAGGAAAGTAATAATGAGCATTTTTCAAAGTAGTTTATAGTATGATCATTTAGTTTTGGGGGAGTAGGTGGTTTTTGGGGTTGTCTTAAATTGATTTTCAGACAAGATTATCTTAATATTTACGGGAATGAATTCCAGATTCTAAAATTCCAGAAAATAAAATACATACATAAATACAAAAGAAATAGATGAAACAAATGCAAATTTAACCCTAAATTTACTTTGCTGAAAAGAGCGAGTGCCTACTAGGATAGTGCTGAAAAGGGGAGGAGGAGGAAATGTTATTGTTTGGAAGGAGAGTCCCCTTTTTTTTCTGTCTTTTTTTCCCCTTTTTTTGGGACCTGGTTGAAAAATCACCAGGTTTGACTTTTACTAAAAATCTGTCCAAAGAACTTTGCTTCTGCCTTTCCTCAGGGGTGTTTCAGAAAAGGGACATTGTCTGGTCATTCCAGACAGTGCTATTACGGCTTGTTTGGGCTTTGTTGGGGGTTACCCCTTCAAAATTTTTGACGTCCATCCATTTGGCAAAGATTCCCTTTTATTAATGAAGTAGGGCTTCCCTGTCTCCCCCTTTTTCCCAAACCTGAAAGAGTGACCATCTTAGTCCTGTGTTTCCTCCTCCCCCAAGTTCCTGCAGCTCCTCTGTGGTCAGCTCTTCCCTGTACCTCCCCTAACTCCTCCACATCACCATCACTCACATCCAGACCCATGGACCTGCCCAAAAGAGACAATATCCCCACTATAGTCACAGCCTCAAAGCCCTCAAAGTCCCTTTCAGCCACTTTTGGCCACAAATTCCTCCACAAATTAACTTTCTTAGAACTCACGGTTAATGAATTTACTAAAAAATTTTTACGAAAAAACAAAATCACGTGAAAATTCAGAGAGAGTTACAGCGCGGGTTGTTCACTGAATGGTAGCAACGGGCGTTTGACACTAGGGGGGCAGTCGTGGCTTTGTCTCCCAGAGAGAGGTAAAAAAGGGTTTGCGCATGGTGTCATGACTCATTTTGACTCGTAAAGTTCTAGCACGCGGAAATTTTATTCCAAATAAAGGCCCTATACCAAGCAAAAAATTTTCCCCGCCCAAAAAAGGACGTATACCAAGTTGAACTCATTCCAAAGCAGACATATACCAAGGTACCACTGTACTTTTTTTTTAGCATGATACAGTTTTGTACAAAAATGAATGACATTTGGGTGTACATGCAGAAAGCCCCTGTATATACAGAGAAACCCCTTTCAACTTTTCTTCCTTTACACACCCTCCCCAAAATTGTCCACTAATCTTTTGATTTCTTTTTTTTTTTTTTATTTTTTTTTTTTTTTTTTTTTAACAAGTTTTGGGAAGCCCCCCCACCGAGGCAGGGTGACCCAAAAA